>JAIQCU010002056.1:0-14180 GCA_022114935.1 Leptestheria dahalacensis
CGCAGCATTAATACTTTGCAGTTTGCAGATGGCCGCTAAACGTCGATGTGGATTTGATATTTTCAGTTCTTTAATCCTTTATTCGTTCATCTTAGCTCTCTTGCTGTGACCATACACTGTCTTTCCGGGCAAACAAACTCTCTCACACGGTTATCTTACAAATTTCCAGACTTGTCGACCTATTGCACGTGCACAGCGATGTTTCCATAACTTGTATCTCTTCTTTTTTTCCCCAAAAAGGTTCCTAGGTCTTTCTTCTCTGCGTCTGTCACTTCAAAACATTTGATTAAAATAGGCAAATTTTAATTTTTAATTTTCTATAATTTTTTTGGCTCTTGTTTCAGCGCGTGATCCGCCAGGGAATCGTCCAGAGGACCAAATTAACCGAAAACGGCAAAAAACTGCGGAAAAACTGGTCGTCGTCGTTCGTGGTGCTGACAGATCTCTTCCTGCTCCTCTTCAAAGACATTTCGTAAGATCCTTTTCTTCTGTTGAACCTTCATTTGGGAAGGATTGCTTTTGTAAGAGGAAAGGTAACTGTGTTTATGAATGGCAGATCCAAATCGTCGTCAAACGCTGGTAACGATAAACCGGAATTGTGCGTCGATCTGAACGGGGCGTACGTTGAGTGGGCCTCGGAGAAATCCAGTCGGAAGAACGTGTTCCAGGTGACGACGTTGCTGGGTTTGCAACTGCTGCTTCAAGACGAAGACTCGACTTCGGCCCTGATCTGGTTCGACGCCATAAGATCCGCCATCCAAGCTCTTCCGTGTGGATTGCAAGGTATTCGCATTCCGTCTCCCAACTTAACCTGATAACCCATGAATCGGTGAACGAGCATCTCACTCTATTTACTAATTAGTAAGGATTGAATAAGTTAAATTAAGCAAAGTTACCGACTAAATGTCTACTTTCATTACCGATCTTTTTACGTGGTTTTAAGGATTCTTGAACAAAGTTGCATCTACAGGATCGTCGCCAGCTAAAGCACTGATTGAAGAGAAGATGTCTCCCGGCAGTCCAGCACGAACCTTTCTGGCACCTCCCTCGCCCGACGATTCGCCATTCCCTCGAGATGAATTCTCCACAAAGCTGAAAATTTCCCGAAAGAAATCCACCAAAACCAAGGTGTTTATCCTGGGAAGCACCGAAGATTTGACTGCTGCAGAGGCCAACCCTGGCGATCGTCAGGTACTGATTCGATAAATCACAACTGCGTTTTACCTCCGATAGCTAAGATTACTCTTCAGTTGTAATCAATATGTTGGTTAATCTACCATGAGTTAACGTTTCCGGGTTGTTCGGTATGTTGATATCGATATTGTAATTTCGATATATTGATTTCGTTTTTAAAGTTTTGATATATCGCTGCGTTTTGGCTGTAATGTATCGCACCGTTACTATATCGATATTTCTTTATATCGATATCGATAGATCGTATAGTTATCGTATGGATATGGATTTTAGATACTGATTCGGGAATCGATATCGATTATTTGAAGCCTTATTGATATTTTGTATTGTTGATATCGATATTCGGTTTCTTTCATAGGGTTATCGGATGCATCGATATCGAATTTTCGATATATCGGTGGTTTTTGCCCATGATGTATCGTCGTTCTCACATCGATAAGAACTTTGAATGTCGATATTAACAAATCTGGTTATTATACTGTACCGTTAACATCGATCATTCGTTTTCTTGAATTGGGTTGTCCGATGTATCGGAACCGAAATTTTTGATATATCGATACAAGTTGACCTCGATATCGTTATTTTATCGGCAAGGATTCTGAGTATCAATAAGAAAATCTACATCGATATCAAGAATTCGCATTGATTACTGTATCTTTTAATTATCGATATCACTTTTCTTCAACAGGGTTGTCCGATATATTAAAATCGATATCGATAATGACATAAGGAATCGATATCGATAACGAAATTTCTTGTATACTTAATGTACCGTTTATATCGATATTAGATATACAAGTGTTAAACTATCTTCTTGCATTCTTAATTAATGAATGGATTCCGCGACAATAGGTTAAGCTGCGAGACAAGCTGCGCAAATTCTTCGTCCGAAGACCCACGGTGGACTCTCTGGTGAAGAAGGGGATCTACAAAGACGAGCCGGTCTTTGGCTGCAGACTCTTCAACCTGTGCCAGGCAGAGGGCACCAAGGTCCCGCGTTTTGTACAGCACGTGATTGAGATCATCGAGAGCAAGCCGGAGAACATGAAAACCGACGGACTTTACCGGGCGTCTGGGAACCTCTCGCAGGTGCAGAAGATTCGCCTTCAGGTGGACCAGAACAACTGGAGCGTCCTGGAACTGGAGGAGGATGTCCATGTCTTAACTGGAGCGCTGAAACTCTTCTTCCGCGAACTGAAAGAACCGCTGATTCCCTACCCGTTGTTCGAAAGGGCGCTGCGAGCTAGCAGCGTCGTGTCTAAACAAGATAAAATCCAGCAGTTTAGAGGTTAATATGTAGACATAGCTCATTGATTAGCTGTTACGGACTCGTAGTATCAACTTGCAGCATTGATATTGTAACACTATATGAGCAGATATTCAACCGGTTAATCTACACGACGTTCAGTATTTCATACCATAAAACTTAATGTTTAATAATATTTCTATCATTTATCATGAAACTGGGAGTTCAATTAAAGGATTGCGCAAGAGTGTGTCATTCATTCTTTTATTTAATAATTTGTTTATTATTTATTTATATAATGATCGATTTCATTGTTTATTTAATCGTTTAATTGTTTATTTCAGATATTGTCAAGGAGCTGCCCAGCGAAAACTACCAGACGCTCCACTTTCTCTTGAAGCACCTCCTGCGGGTCACGGAATACCGGGAGCACAACCGAATGCACATCTCCAACTTGGCCATCGTCTTCGGTCCAACTCTGCTGTGGCCAGCCACCGAGTCGGTCAACATCGCTCTCGATATGATGCAGCAGAACCTCGTCGTCGAGGCTCTTCTCAACAATTTCAGCTTCATCTTTCGGTGACGGGCCGCTTTGAGTGTGGATTCCGTTTAAAAGGAGAAAAATGAAAAATTCCGTAATAATCAACGTTTTCGACGTCTTAGATGAACTGTTCGTTCCAGTGCATTCCCTCATTTGGAGAAAACATTATCCACAGCGACGACCTTCCAGGATTCCAGCCTTACAGAGAGAGCCTTTTATATACGAACTGCCTTATTTTGCTATTTTTCAATTTGTGTTTAGTTTTTTTTCACTTGCAAGATAAGAAGATGAATTTCTGTGTCAGATTGTTGTGTACATATAACCAGTAGATATATATAGATTGTTACGTCGCTAGGTGCTAGCATTGACGTGTATGCCATGCAATATGTTTGGCACTCGGCAAATACAAGAGCGTAAGAAAAGCTCAAGCTATCTTCCTGCGTACATGCGTGTCATTTACATGACAAAGAATAAAATGTATTGATTAACTTTAAGTTAATCTGAGAGGAAATCTCCGTCCTGCGACAGGTAGAACCTCTGCCAATGGGAAACAAAACAACCGACAAGAAGGGCAGCGATTTGCGTTTCAAATTTTTCCTACTTGGCAACAGCGCAGCGGTTATTTCTTGTAGATAACTGTAACTGTCAACTTTCAGATAATAATAAATACTGTAAAATTAGTTTTCGTTTAAATTAATCGATTAAATATTACTTATTATGGCTTTGTCAAAGTACTGCGAGCTTTATAAGCAGTGGGCCGTAGCCCATCCCGAGACTCTGAGCGAAGTCGAATCAGTTGGTCGACTCATTTCCTATTTTGTCGCTGGTAACCACCTACATTGGATGCGTGTTTGTTGAGGATAAACTTTTATGTTTCTTTCTATTCTAGGTCGATTTAAAAGCTCTATCGTGTCGGAATTCCTCTACTCTGCAACCAACTTGATCGTCCTGATCAACGACAGGATCCTCTTCACCTCGTTGGGATCGAACCCCGCGGGGCAGAGCGCTCCACTACCACACGTTTTCACGGAGAAGCTCCGGGTCTTCATGACGACAGTTGAATACCTCGAGGTTTTCTTAGAGATCACGGCATGCTCGATCTGGGGCCAGCGGGGAAAGTGGCTCGTCATAACGATCATCCAGCTACTGAAGTAACGCTATATCGTCACGCTGACGGAGAATGTATACATTACCGTTAATTACAGGGCCACGTGGAGACTCTTCGTCATGATACAGAACAGAACGGGCCTGGCTCAAGCGAGGCCCATCCCGCCTCTGGATCGTAAAAAGCTGCGCACTCAGGCCATTCTCAATTCACTGAACGTGGCTACCACCCCGAATGGCAACTTGATGGAGCAGGAAAAGACGTTTTTTACCCTCAAGTCGGGCAAAGTCATCCGTACAGTAACGACAGGTATTGTGATAATGTCATAAATTCAATAAGTATCAAATTTTCAAATTACACTACTTTTTAAAGGAAATTTGCTGTTACTGATTAATTTATTCTTAATACATTAAATTACAATAATATGCCTTACATTAGAGAATTGCATTAAACGTCTTAATAGTAATTAGATACCGAGCTAGTTTTGACTAGTTATTTTGATATATACAGCCCCGCAGATCCACCGTCGCACGTGGAAGGCACCGACGGTTGAAACGACAGAAACTAACCGGTTTAGCGTGCTGGAGGGAAAGCCGTTGGCTGGCGAGGTATGTATCTCAGCGTATTTCAGTTGTCTTTTCTTTAATTCGCTATTCTTATCAACTTGTTATGAAGATTGATTATTATTAATCGTCAACCACATTTGTTCAACTATGTTATTCTTTGATTCGTTATTCTTACTGACCTGGTACGAATAACAATTATTATCAGGCGTCTACCAGATACATCAGCTATTTACTCTTTACCAACCCTATTAAACATTGATTATCCTTGATCGGCTATCAGATTCATCAAATATTATATTCTTTAATTCGTCATTGTAAATCAACCTACCACGAATATGGATTGCTAGAAGTATAAACATCTGATCAGCTATTCAACAATTATTATTACTATTATTATTATTATTATTATTATTAATATTAATATTACTATTATTATATAACTAATTAAACGTTTTTTCTACCCTGCAGTTGGTTTATATTGCAAAGCCGCTGTGCCACCTCGCAGCAATGAGGAAGTACGGAACCCGAGCCTGGTTCCCGTACTTGCTGTCGCTGAGTTTGGACGTCATCAGGTACGATTCCATTATTAGATCAAACTATAATAACACTATGCATTATTAAGTTTAAGTAGTTTGCCCCCCAGTATGTTGTAAATTGGGTTAATAATGATTAGCTTAACTAAATTAATATAATATAAATGATTCGCCACTTTTAAATGCAATTAAATTTGCTTAAAAATGTGCAATATGCAAGAATACCATTTAAATAATTAAATTAAAGTAATGAAATTTTTTATTAATTTGCTACAGTTTGACCCTGCTGAAGAATTTGAAGACGGGCAATGCAGAGGAGCGGCGAGAGATGAACCGACGTCAGATGTGCCTGCTGCTCTACTTGCTGCGGTCGCCCTTCTACGAGCGCTGCAGCAAAGGCCCTATTACATCGATACTCCTGCTGCTGGCAAAGATCCCCCTGGTGCGCATAGCGTCAAAACCCATGCTCCAGTATCTTCCGCAGTGGCAGCAGCTTTACAGTTACACGTGGAGCCAGTAATCCTATCGCAGCAGTCTTTGTATCAGAAACGCTAAAGTGTAATTTTATTTGTATTCGGGTTAAGTTTAACGAAATAATACAAGAGATTGTTTAAAAATGGACACTTTTAAATTCTAATTTTATAAAAGGAAATTCTTAACACATTGTCCCTTAACTTCATCAGATAGGGAGGAAATGACGTGGATTAACATTATTCACTCGTTGACGTTTGAAAGGCGCTTTTGTTCATTCACGACGGAGGTTATTTAAACGAGCCTGCAGATCAGCGTCAGCATCGACGCCGCCAGCTGCTGCGGCGGCTGCTTGAGGCGCCTTTTGACCAATGCCCGAAGCTGCTGCCAGAGATCCCGCTGCTGTGGGCAACCCCGTCAGTTGGTCGGAAAGCTGAAGGCCCAACTCGTCCAGAACCTGAGAGACTATAGCGTCGCTGTTGAAGAAGAAAAAATACATCAAAATAAAACCACTAAGAAAAAAATAAATGAATAAAATCATTAAAGCTAATTAAAAAATTACAATAACTAATCACAGTTTTATGAATAATTTACACAAATGAACCCTGTTGATGTTAACGTTAGAAGAAAACCGGACCTTTCTTCTTCGTCGGCTTCATCTCCCATCGCGTCGTCAATGGCGTCGCTCATCATCTCTTCCTTCATGTCCATGATCTCCGACTGCTTTTCAAACTCCTGCATGATTTTCTGGATCTGCGGTAACTTAAGCTGCCTGTAAAAGTTTTTTTTTTTACAAGAATGAATTTCACATTTTCAGTGACGACGGTTACTTATTCATCGTCTGCATTGCTCGGGTGACCCCTTTCATCGCCTGCGCCATGGCGTTCTGCGAGCGGAGACTCTGGATTTTCAGCGAGACGGCTTGGATGTTGGCTTTCATCAAGATAAACTTCTTGACGTATCTTCTCGTGCGCACTAGGTCCAATGCCATGATTTTCACTGCGTCCTTTAAAAGGCAGAAGCGTGATAACACAGCGTAATTAACGAAACTAAACGCACTTTTTTTTATAGATTACCATCTGATTATCCTTGGCCATTTTCTTTATGTCCATGATAATCTTCTTTTCCTGCTGCTCCATCTTGGCCCTCTCTCTGTCAAGATCCCGCATGGCTTTGTTGAGGGCCCGCTGATTCTTGCGGAGCATCTCCTCGGGAGTTTGTCGCTTCCCGAATAACCAGTCCATGGTGTGTTTCTGTCCAAATTGCAAAGAGAAAAAAAATAGCCAATTACAAATATCAAACGGTTAAGAATCGAACCGTGATTAGACGACTAACCGAAATCATATTAAAGTTCATAAATGAACCAAAACATAGATTATTAATTATGATATCAAATACCTGTTGTTAAAAACAGAATTATTAAAATTAAAAGATGACGGCCTGTTTTCTAATAACAGCAGGGCAAGGCCTTTACGGTTTCTCCGGATGATTCACACTGTAGTGTTTTGACGGGGATGGAATGCACAGTATAAAGCAAACCAGTAGGGATAGTGGGAGGAGCTTACCATAAGAGCGACGCGGTAGCTGAGCGCTACGGCGCTACGGTATCTGATCACGCAGCTAACAGGCTCCTCCCACTGTCCCTACTGAATACCTTTGTTACTGTGATGGAATGTCCAAAGCCACCTGATGTCGTTAATGTAAACTATGCGGTTAATATGTCAATTCCAAATTCCAATTAATTAGTAAAATAGTGAGTCGTTCAAATAATACTAATATTTGATAATAAAGTAAAAAAAAATCATGGTAAAATTCCGCTTTTATCTGACTCTGTGCTATTTTTCCCTAAAGATGATTGGTTAAGAAAGTTGTTTACCATTTCATCCAGTTATTTCGTACATTAAACTTACACTTGTTGTTTCATTATGCATTTTCATTCATTCATGTATTATAGTTATCATATAATTAATTATAAATAAAGGGATTAACTAAGCCCATGATACCTCTCAGAGCTTGATGTTAATTATGAAACTTTTCTTTAATCGCACGCTAAACTTCCTTCGATCCACGTATAGAGAATAAGCAATTTAACAAATCGTTTTTCTTATTGATTTCAAGACTTTCGTACAAAATAAAACAGCACAGTACAAATGTTCCTGTACAGTTCATATAGTTTCTCCACGTTAAAAAGACCACGGGCATAACTCACTCTGATTCACTCATTCAAAATTTTCCCGCCATATCTGTCCCATTTTCCAAAAAGCACGGCTAATAGGATTATTACTGTTTCTTCTTTTTCTTCGAGCTGGCGGGTGTCGTCGAAGGTGTTTCACCCACGGCGCTCACGACAGAATTGAAGATTTCTAGTGCCTCTGCGGAGAGGTCGGTCGTCGCTTTGGGAGTCTTCTCGCTCTTCTTTTTGGCCTTCTTCTTCTCTGTTGATGGGGTGGCAGTTGGTGTTTTCTCGATTTTGACTGCAACTTCGTTTTCTGTTCTCTCGAGTAGCAACTTCATTGCGGTGTCCAAATCGGGGGCATCCTGTACGTCTGATTTGCGTTTCCCCTTTTTGCCAGCCGGTGTTTTCGTTGCGACGGGAGTCGACGCCTGACTGAAAGTGGCCGACACTTGCTCAAGCAGGCTGCGGGCGAAGTCGTCGACAGACACGTCAAGACTGGTTTTCGACTTTTTCTCTTTCTTCACCTTTGGCGTGTCGAACGAAGTTTGCAGGATGCTAGAGGTCAACTCTGTCATCAGATTCACCGCGAGCTGGTCGACGGAGCGACGGGCCCGTTTCTTTGCCGGTTGGTTAACTTGGTTGTCAGCGTCAAGTTTCCGTTTGCTCTTTGTGATAGTCTGTTCGCTCTTTTCATCTGATTTTGTTACCGCAGCCTTTTTCTGTGTTTTTTTCTTGGTGGATCCTCCAGCGCCTGGCGTTTCCGTCGACTCAACGGGGAAGACTTGATCCTGATCGCCATCGTTTTCAGTGTCTGCTTGCAACTTGCTCTTCTTTGATGACTGTGTACGTTTTTGCTTCTTGCCTGTGAGAACTTGCGGTGTAAGAGGCGGTTCTGATGCTATCGATTCTTCTGCAGCACTGATTCCACTGTCGTAACCTTCGCTGCTGCTCCTCTCTTTCAGTACGTCACTATTGACAGATCTGTAGAAAACAAGCGTTTATAGAAAAACTATATGACTTCTTTTAGACAGGACGTTTTGTTACGTTATTTCCAGTAGATTCCCGCGAATGTAGGGTATCGCGCTCTGGACGTCGACTTTTGTTATCGTGAAGAGAACCTCGTCCTGCAAGTTGGCCTTGGAACCAACCCAGTCCTGTTTAAGGATGTTCGCAGGTAGCGGGAGTGACGCGTTGAACAGTCCATGCACTAGACAGCTAAGATACACGGGGCTCTTCTTGTGAACAACTCCTGTGATAGACGCGATAGCCGTCAAATCGGATCCTCATTTGATAACAAAGAAAATCTTTTTAAAATAGAAAGGTAACCTTTCAGCGTGCTTCCGACACTTGGCGCAAAGATGAAAAAGTCGCCCGAAACTGTCACGTAGACGAAAGGCTGGTTGAACAAAATCCTCAAGTTCGGCGTGACCAGTGACAGTTTCCCGTGTCCAGCGAAGATTCCACCTAACCTGTGGTTCAAAACAGCCAAATCAGAATTACTTTCAGAAAACAGGTTAAAACAAGAGTTTGGCGCTATTACTCAGGTACAAAACGTGCTATTTTAGTCTGTAGGAAGGTCTTAATGCCGCTCTTGATGTCTTCAACGTAGTAGCACGGTAAAGCGAATCTCCATTCCTTTTGTACTACTTTAACGCAAGAGTTTGGATCATCGACGAGTTTCTGCCAAAATGAAGCTGGATGTGAATGTAATGAAGCAGCCATGATTCACTCAACGATGGCAGAGCCGAGTTACGATTCCGAAGTTGAGTTGAATGCAGACGACGCTGGCTCTGGAACACATGGGGAGGCGCGGCGTTGTCAGATTCTCCAAAAATTGAACAGCATTCCTAACTGTATTTCATTTTTAATTTATAGATTTAGACTAGATATGATGGTGTTATTATATAATTACATTGCTATGTACTTATTTTTCTATCTATTCATATATGCCTTAATCTATATGTATATCTACCTATTTACCTATAGTTCCATTTATCTTATTTATCGATCAGTTTATCTATATGTCTAACTATTTCCCTGTCTATCTACCCATCTACCTATCTATCTATCTGTCATTCTATCTGTCTATCTATTCACCTACCTATAGCCTGTCTGTCTATCTAACTATTTTCCTGTCTTTTTACCCGTCTACCTATCTGTCTATCTAACTATCTATCTATCTATCTATTTATCTCACTGTCTTTCTATCTATTGCCCTATCCATCTGCCTGTCTATCTACCCATCTATTTATCTATCTTAAGGTCTATTACCATTTAACGATTACCACATCCATCTCTACTTTCCATTACATAATGATATAAAACTGATCTAATTTCAGCTTAATTCATAGAATATGACTGGATTCAACAAAATTCAGTCCACCTGTTGTTTTTCATTCAGTTTTGCTCTGCACTATTTTGCTATATGTCTTCAGAGTCAGCCGCTACTCTATTACTTGATCCAGTAGCATCACAGTTAAACACTATTTTTACTAACTGGATCAACACATCTTCGTACAGGTATGTGCGTAATATGAAACTTATAAATGCAACTTAACTTAAAGTCACTGCAATTCAAACAGAGTGCATAACCTTAAATAGTATGTTCAGGACTCATCACTTGATAAACCGACACCATTGTTTATTACGCAACAGCCTCACAACCTTACAGAGGTCAACCGTATAGGGGCAATAATAACGTTTGCGCAGGCAAGGTCGAGCCAAGGTCAACTGCTGACAACTGAAAAGTAAATAAGTTGCTGACAAGTTGACCGCTGCTCTTACACAAAGGCCGGGAATATAAGGACTAAGGAAATGATATAGCTTCTATATAGATATGCAGACAAACAACCAATGCACCAGTGCCCAATATGTCGCGTTTTTCACATGTTGAAGAAAAGTTAACTTTGTACGAAATCGATATTTTTCCAGGTTTTCACTCGTGGGCACACAAGAGGTCAAGAACTCATTTCCAGAGCGCGTGATTTAGTGCTTTACGCTGCCAGTAGGTTCGCATCAGTTTGGCCAGATTCAGTTCCTGGTCAGGATTGTCGTCTGTTTTCAAATCTATTTTTTTTTTTAAACAAAAACATTTAAGTAAGGAGAAATGATTAACTTAATTGCAGTCAAGTGCCCACCGTCGTCAATTTTATTCTTTTCGATGAGACCGGCTTTTTCCAGCTGCGCAATCATCGATAACTTTGAAGCAGCGGCCGTGTTGTCGTCAACGATAAGGTCGTCCTTTGGCCAAAGAAATTAATGAGTTCATCAAAACAATGTTGGCGTATAAACCAAAGTTAAGTTAATAAATAATAATATTAAATTATTTTTAAATTTAACAGTATAATTAATACCCAGTAAACTTCTATTACGTTACTTTACGCGTTTAATATTCTTGAATGAATGTATATCTGAACGATACGTTCTAATTACTATGAATCAATTAAGATTAAGTTACGTTATTAAGCTACTGGATATACTAAGAATACGATAGACTAAAGCAACTGGAATAGCTAACTTTAATTTAATACTATAGGGAAAATGATCCAGCTAATTAACTAATGTGCTGGCTAATGAGTGAATGAATGAGTGAATGAATGAATGAATGAATGAATGAATGAGTCAATTGAATGAACAGTTAAAGTGATAACTGTTTACATTGTCGGGTAGGTAGTTTTGCCTTCTGCCGAGCCGCGGAATAGCCTTCCACGACTTGTGAATGAAACCGTAGCTACCGTCCGACAAGCCCGGTTCGAATTCATCGTAATCGGCAGCGAATCCGCCTCCTCGACGACCTATGCGCGGAACCCTGGCTCGCACCCGGCTGACGCCCGGAGGTTCCATGGCGGAGGCCAGGCACCAACAACATAGCCAGATTTGTAATGCACCTACTCAACGAAACAGAAAGATTATTAGTTTCTTAATGACTAAACTTGTATGTAATTATAACCATACATTTAATTATTCAAATCTTGAGTTCAGTTCAGTATTACGACCAGTGTATTAATCACATCATACACAAATTAACATACATAAGATACATAACTTCAAAGCTAAGATCATGAGTTATCGTAAGATCATTTAGATCGTACATCGTAATTACTTAATAACAATTAAACATGACTTAAAGTTGAAGAACAAGGGAGAAAGCTTCAAGTTAGCAGATATATACGTACGCTGTAAAAGTGAGAGTCCACTCGAGGCCATGGTCTTGCTATCGCCGATAACAGTAGGTGAGAACGATCCGAGAGGCGATCCGGCAGCTTCTGTCAGTCGGTTCCAAGTGACCAGCTCCAGTTGTAGTGCGGTGCATGCCAAGTCAGGGAGCGGGCCGGTTGGAATTTGCATATGTCATGTGTGTGCAGAAAGTGCGGGCTGTATTACATACAGGGGCAATTAGCCTGGACCAAAAGTTTGCTTGGGCCCGGTGTGCGCACTGGTGTCTTACCCTCCTGCCGTGTGGAGGGCCCTCATCAGCGAATCCCCGATGGGCCGCACGGCGGGGGCAACACAACACCTCCACTTTGTTTTGTTCCTCATTACCAAAGCAAATCAAATGTCATTTGTTAACATGTCAGAGCTCGTCACGTAGTTCTCGTTCAGATTCAGCGGGTACTGAATTATGAATGTTTCTCTCCAGGAGTAAACTTTGAATTACACGCTGTGTTGTCCAATCCTTGGAATTGAAATAACTAGCGGTTCCTGCAACTAACCGCGTAGACTAGTTAATCAATTAAATTAAATAATAGCTAGCTAGCTAATTGACTAACTAATAGAAGACTACAGAACTAACTCGCTAAATTAACCAAACACCTAGCTACTTAATTAGCTAACTAACTTCTAACGAACTCACTACTACCTATCCAGTTAGCTAGCTAATTAACTACTAATTAAAAGCTAACTAAGTCCCTGGCTGGCTAAGTAATTAGTTAACTAAAAGAGAGAGCCAACAAACTAACTATCAAACTCTTAATCATTTAACTAACGAACTACCTACCTCCCTACCCAGCTAATTAGTAATTAAACTACTAATTAGAATACTAACTAAATACCTATCTAAGCAACCAATGAACTAGGTAACTAACGAACAACTAACTAATTAACCTAACTAATTAGCTAACCAACTACTTAGCAAGCAAACTAGCCAACTAATTACCTAACTAAAGAACTAACTACGTACCTACCTTACTAACTTGCTATCTAAAAACTTAACTACCTACCTACTACCTAACCAGCTACCTCACTAATTAACTATCCACCTAACTAAGCAACACCTAACTAACTACCTGACTTTCAACTCTTCTTTCAGAGAAGTTCACAGTTCATTATGTGCTAGCCAAACCTTCGTTCAGTGAAAGGTAGAAGCAGTAGTTGTTTAGTGTTCATAGGTAGCTGGCTAGTTAACTGGGTAACTAGCTAGTTAGTTGAGTCAGTTAGGTGGGTAGTTAATAGTGAGGTAGCTGGTTAGGCAGTTAGGTAATTTGGGTAGTTCATTAGGCATTTAGATAGTAAGGTAGGTAGGTAGTTAGGTATGAAGGGGCAAGATCGCCGAATGCGAATCTGTGGTGACGTTTCATCTCTTGGCTAATGACCTCATCACTGCACACGGCCTCAGTTAAGAACGTCACACAAGTGCGTTCAGTCCAATGAGCGGAATTGGGACGTTTCCAAGGCGCCTGCAGAATCAGAGCCAAATGCCAAGTACTTTTTTGCAATCTTGAAAGTTGTACGCTATGCGGTATTACCCCGGCGGGGGGTGAATCTCCTTCCATACACCAACCTGTTTTCCAGTGACCCAAAGTTGGAACGATTTGGGTCATTAGTGCGCTTTCAAGGCGACAACAGAAACACCCGTGGGGTTAATCATCCCACGTGTAACAGACAACAGCCACTGTGTAACTGCTCGGTTTATTATCAACCGTTGATGTTTTTTTCCTCCACTTTCCTATGTTGGATCAATTCAGATACTAAATAGAACCAGCTCTGGATTCTCAGGTTCCCAACTGAGGACTTTGCTTTTCTTTTACGAGCTTTTCAAATGTCTAGTTTGTGGATTTAGAGGATTTTGCAGTTTTATTTGGTTTTGACCTACAGATGTGTCACATGATCGATTTTAACCTGGATTTGTAAGTTTACCTTTATCCATGTCTCTTTTTTAATATTATCTTTAAATGAAACCCAGCCCTCCCCCGGCGTCGTTCGTATAATTAATGTTGGCCTAATAAAAAATAATAACTAAATTAATCAATAAAATAATTAACGAGATATTCCAAAGATGATTGTTTTAAATCATGGTTAATTCATAGTTAATTCAGTTCCAATTTTTAAAAAAGCCAATTACGGTATCCC
>JAIQCU010002057.1:0-14155 GCA_022114935.1 Leptestheria dahalacensis
GACGAACGCAGGAGACAGGAGGAACTGGAACAGAAGCTAGCCGAAGAGGAGATGGAGAGACTCGCCAAAGAAGCTCAAAGAGCCGAAGAAGAGCGGCTTCAAAAGTATTGCTCAAAACTACTTTTATATTCGTAGGAACCGCTCTAACCTTAGCTAATATGTCTTGAATATTACCTTGTAGCTATTTCATTTAGGCTCATATTCGTCAATAACCTTGTTTAATTGGGTTAATAACAATCTTGGATGTAGTTTGTAACTGATTCATTAATTGCATATTGTTTAATTGGCATATACTCGTTCATTACTTTGTTGAAATGGGCTATCGACATTTGAAAATTATTATTCCAAGTAAATAAGGACATAATCATCAATTACGGTATATAATCGGGCTATGATAATTAAATATGAATTACTAAAATTAAAGAGAGCACATACTTATATATAATGTATAAGTAGGCTATTATTTTATAAATTAGCAATCAAGTTTTAAAAAAAGCACATAATTATTAATTACTGTACATGATATTAGTCCATTGGAATTAAATGAGTCAGTGATAAAGATACGCAAGTATAATTATGGGAAAATTCGTAAAATGTAAAAATTAAAATTTATATCAAAGTTGTTTTTTCAGCTGTATTGAATTATTTAAGCGACGTTTGGCAAATATCAGACAGTGGACAAGCACACGGGAGCATTGATAATCATTTTTCGGACAAAATACTGGGTTTTTGATGAAAGTTGAAGTGGGTGTTTATCTAGTTCACAACTTTCTAAAATCCAACAGATCGCGTGAACGGAGCAAGAAAAAGTTGTTACATTGTATCTGTTACCCAATTTTTTCTTCCATGTTGGACTTGGGAAGTTTTGCACAAATTTCTTGCAGCTACGGTTTGACCAGCGAGACTGTTATGTAGGGCCTAGAAAGCGAAGCACAATTACGCTCTCTTTTGAAAAGTGTACCTGGCTTCTGGTCCCCTAACGTAAGCGTCGCGTTGATCCACGTCTCCGTGACGGGATACGAGTCATGCTCAGTTTTGGTTATCGCACCAAAGATTGGACGGGTAATTACGGTTGCCAATCGTAGGGAAAGGGGGAAAGTTGCGTAATAAAAGACTTGGATTTAAACCAGTGTGGTTGTTAGTTGTTCTGGTTTTTGTAAGTAAATTATTAGCTTGATATTTTATTTTACTTTCTCAAAAATAATACCGGTCTTTGTTGGTATTAATGTTGATATCGAGACATCTGTTATTATTTATTTATATTACTATTTATCTGTTAATTATTGTAAATGATATTAGACTGGATTAATATATAAGCTACGATTAATATACTAGATTAATATATAAGCTAACAGATAATAAAATTAAATATACAAATAGTACGCATGAATAATTTTGAAAGAAATATTAAAATAACGAAAATATTTAGATTGCTATTTATTCAGTTACATGGAAATATAAATGTGTCATAAAACATAGCATAAATATAGAAATAATAACAAGCTAGTTATATATATATATATAAATAACTGTAGCACTGAACTATTGAATCGCCTAACCTGGCTGCTTGATTGATCTAACCCGAAATGTTGTCCACAGGGCCATTGAAGAAACTGCCCGCCGGGAGGAGGAGGAACGCCTCCGCCGGGAGGAGGAACTCCGGCAGAAAGCGGAAAAGGAGCAGGCGGAGCGAAAGCAGCGGGAAGAAGCCGAACGTTTGCGCCGGGAGAATGAGGAGCGCCTGCGTCGCGAGGAGGAGGAACGTCAGGAGCGCCGGAAGCGCGTTGAAGCCATCATGTCGCGAACTCGCGGCAAAGGAGGCGCCAATTCCAAATCCACCAACGGCGTTGAAGACAAGAACGGGACAACCAATCAGGAGAGTGTTCCAGTGGAAAACGGGTCGCCATCATCAATCAATGGTAGTGGAGCGCCGCAGGATGATCCCGCGGCTGACTATTCGAAACCGGACCTCCTGAGCGATGTAGTGAGCGAGCCGGATACCAGTCAGATGACCCGGTCAGCGGATAAAGTCGAACTGCTTCCGGATGTCGGTCTTCTCACCAACGCTGATGACGTCAATTCCAACAGCAGCAATCGAATTGAGCAGAGCGACTTGACGCAATTGTTGGCCTAAACGTTTTATTTTTACAAATGGAGCCGTCGGGTCAATTCCCCGGCTAAGATTTCCAATGACGAGAGCTGGTACATATTTATTCTAATTTTTCTTTTAACAGAAAAAGAAATGGTTATCGATTGTCAGTGAGGCGTGCAGCTTTGACATTGAGAGTTTCTGAACAGGAGCAGAAATAAGAAATTCCCATGTGTTGTTTTGATGAATTTCTCATGGTTTTGCTTGTGTGCAACTAACTAACATACGGAAATCATTTTTTTCTTCAGTTTGCAATCTTTAACCTAACGTCCTATCCTATGTTGTGCAAGGTGTTAACTCGATTTACTGTTTTCATTGATCGTACCTTCTTTTTTTTAAATGGAGGTAGCTGTGATTAAGGATTTAAGAAAGAAAATAGTAAAACACATCTTTTATCTCCAGTGGTTTTCATTCATTTTTTTCTCCTTTGAATTCTTACGAAGCAGGGACAGGTAAATACAATACTTCCATAACGAAGATTTCAGTTGACATTGCGGCGCAAGTGGGTTAATCGATGTTGATACACTTGTGGTTAGTCCATAGCCAGTCGAGGTAGAGGCACAACATTATATCAGTCGGTTTGGTCGTTTTCCACTCGCCGCGGCAGAAGATGCGATACGCGTCGTTGCCGTACTTGGAAATGCCGTAAAGCTCGTCAGGATTTGCCCAATCCTTGGTCAGGTATTCCTCTGCGGGTAAATCAGATAACAGTTGTATAATAGTGATAATTACAATAACATTTTACAAGGGTTATGGTCAGTACCTGAAAAACGGACAATGCGAATAGCCCGCAACTCGTTGAGACCCAGTGGTTTCATCAGATTGGCAATCTCCCGCCAATCAGCATTGCGAGCTTTCTCCGCGCTTGGCCACAGCTCGAAGAAACGCCACACCAGAGGAACTGCAACCTTCCCTGCGAATATAACCGTTTCCAATCAGCAAATTTTAACATCAGTAGAACACAGAACTAAATTATAACGATTACTTCCGAGTATATCTAAAACTGTATCTGGATTAGAACTCGTTGGCGAATAGATTTAAGCTTATTATGTGATATTAATTTAATTCCAAATTACTGTAATTATCTTATTATTACTTCTTTTTACATTTAATTTTGAATAAAAACGATTACAGTAGTCATTGTAATTTTATAAGGTTAAGGAATGATTGACTAATACCAGCTGTCCTGTTGAGGAATATGGTCGCCACAAGCAGTTTCCAGGGATCGTAGTAGAGCTGTTCCTGAATCAAGTTGTACGGTGACTGCGGTGGCGTCCATAAGACTCGCGGGTCCACCTGGGTGTCTTCCACCTTGGGCCGGGCGAAGTACGGGCTGATGGTGGCAAAATCCAGTTCACACTTGACTTTCTTGGGCAAAGTCGCCGTGTCTGTATCGATGACACCCTGCACGGGGGTCGATGGCGTGCTGTCGACCGGCGATTTTTTCTTTACCACTGATGGAAATTGTATTCAATATTAATAGTAAAAAGGAGAATCCAATAACCAGAAAATGAATATTACATCATTTTATTAATTATGTAATATTTATTTATCATCGTTATTTCTATTATTTGATTAACAGTGTTTCTTTTCTCAGTGCTGATGGAAGAGTTTCAAAGGGCCTACCTTTCTTGATCCTGGTTAAGGATTTCTTGGTAGTTGGAGTGGCAGTCCGCTGCTGCGTGGCCTTGGCGTGCTGCTCTCCCCCGCCGGCTGATTCCGCTGCAGAGCCATCTGCAAGGGAGAGCAAAAACACACCACGTATCAGTCATTTGTTTTACTTTGTAGATTTCTTCTTGAAAAATGACCCAATAGAGAAAACTTATTCAAATGTAGTGGTTGCTTTTATTCAGTTAACCTCATCAGACACACACAGGAGCAATGAATGCATCGATCAGATTGCCACTCAAACAATGCACATGACGCACACGCGAAGAAACAAAATGAGGGGGAAAAAAATTCAAAGGCGATTTCTCTCTTCTTACTTTTTCTTTAACTTCAAGAGTGAAAATCCGGTGCTGAGAATGGGAAAAAATGAAAACAATCTGGCTCGCAAGTTTGGGAAGGTAAATGAGACAAACTTTTATAGGCAGTTCACTCTTAAGCGATTCACTCTGATTTTCGATATTTGCATACCATTCCTTTACTAAAAATTTCAGAAAAACGAAAGGAAAAAAGTTCACAAAGAAAAATATAAAATACAATTCATAATTGTCGAGATACACGGTTTGTTGCCTGCTCAAAATTTTGATTGGACAAAACTCGAAGCAGGAACGGGGGGATGTTTTAACAAAGCATGGTGGCCGTTACAGGGAAATAAAGAGTCCAGGTTCGCAAGGTGCCTCTATGTCAATGTGGGAGGTTTGGCATAGTTGTGAATATCTTTAAAGGAATCGCCAACAACGACTACTTGCATGTCTCCGTCCGCCACCCCGCCCATCTCATTCTCCGTTTCCGGGTCCACTTCGTCCAAACTCAACATGGGACCCACGCCATCGGTGGGCGCTTCTTCGGGCGCCAGACTCCCGTTGACGCCAGTCGGCTCAGGTTCGGGTTCTTCCGCGTCGGCGGGCTTTTCAGGTTCCCCGTTGGTCGTGGGTTTCTCTTCTTCAGATTCGGGAAGCAGCTCGGAGGCAGGCCGCTCGGGAACATCGTCTGAAGGTTTCACTTCCTCGGGAACGGGCTCGGTTGTGCTGGTCACTGGCTGTTGCACTGCCTCAGGGCCTTTCAACTCTTCCGTCTTTGCGTCTTCATTCGTGTTTGGGTACAAGGAAAACATGTAGTCGTAGTCTTCATCGTCCTCAGATTCTGACTGGCCGTGTCTCCGCAAGACCCGTCGGGGACTGCGTTTCACCTTCTGCAGGCCCGAGGGTCCCGGTATGGGTTCGATAACTTTCTTCCTCTTCTTCATTGCGGGGCCCTCCTTCTTTCTCTGTGTAACAGGAGTGGACTCTTCCTTCTTGACCGAATTCACCGAGCCCTCTTTCGTCTCTTTAGTGTCGGGCGTGGGTAACGGAGACGCAGATGTTTTCAAGGGAGGGCTCTTTTTATCAAGATTCCTAAACCTTTTCTTTTTCTTGCGACCTCCAGTGGCCGGTCGAATCATGGCGCCCGACGATGTGTAGCCCACCTTGACCTTCAATTTGACGTTGCTTACTTCGGGTTCCTTGTCGTCTGCTTCTTCCTCATTCTCTTCATCCTCGTTGCGGGACTGGTCGTCATCCACTCGCGTGTCCTTCACTGGTGGCGGTCTCTTCTTCGGCTGTGTTCTCGGTGTGCTCACTCGGCTCAGCGAGCTTCTTTTTGGCGCGAGTTTCAAGGGTGACGGCGGGGTGGCGACGGGAGTTTGGGGTTTTCGTGTTCTGCTCAAGCGATCGGCCGTCTGTGGGGTTGAGGGCACCGAAACCGACTTCGTGGGACTCTTACCTTTGCTTTGATGGCCTTTCCCTTTTACGGAAAAGTCAAACTCGTCGGCCGACAGCTCCGAACCAATCTGTCCCAGGTAAGAGCGCAGCTCGTTGCGGGAACGGAACTTCTTCCCCTCTGGACTGTATTGCAATAACAAATGTCAATATGTCAGATTAGATTTTTTTAAACCCACAGAACTCGTAATAACAAGCCTTACTTGTAAATGTAAACATCCCATTGCCCCGCCGTGGCTCCCGTTTGACGCTGAACGACTTTACGATACCAACCCTCGGGTAGGCTAGAATCGTCGAATAGTGGCTCTTCGGTGAACATTCCCATATCGGAATTAGCACCTAGTAAAATTCCTTATTACAATTAAAGGTACATATGGACTGCAGTGTTAATGTAAGGTAACATAAACCGTTTGAAAAGGAGACTGTATGCCTACATAGCTATAGGGGAGACACGCCATTTAACGCGTCTCTACTATTTTCTGCTCCCAACATGGGTTAAATACAAAATTTTTCAATAAAATACCGTCTTTGAAAGAAGGGTTCTCGATGAAGTGCGAGACTGATGATCAGCAAACTGGCTACTTGTAGAAATAAGAAATTCAAAATACTGGGAAAACAAGCGAATGCACAGACTGCAAGCATATCACGGACGAGCGTCACTAGAGGTTGGCGCAGCGTTGCCAAGTTTCGCTTGCGTAAACAATTTGGCGCCATTTTGTGTTCCAACATCGCGGTGGGCAAACAAAGAGAGCGCCGCCATTACGTTCGAGTCCGTGTAATGCGGAAACGCACAGATTTCCGTAAATGCAGGAAATTTACTTTCTGATTCATCATTTAATGGTTTTAAATAACGATTATAAGTATTTGCTAATTAAGTTAATTCGAGTTTAATTTTTTGCATCGATTGCAGTGCAGGCTAGTTGGATCTTTTGTTCAGTCGGACTGGATCATCCGCATATATTTCAACGTTTAAATATTCCTTAATGTGTACAGTTATACGCAATATTAATAGTGATATTCTGTATGTTAACTGAATAGCATTATATAAAAACTACGGGTGTTTATTTTTAAGAAGGTGTTAAAGTAACGTGTGCTATACTCTAGTTGCCAACACCGATTTTATCGTGTATTAATGATTCATCCGATTATCCGTTAACGGTTTCTTCTTACTTCAATTGCCCATTAGGTTGCGAACTAGTTTCAAACCAATCAGGTCGTTCCAGGTAACAGACGGGTTAGAATCCCGAAGCTTGGCCACGCTCACCGAACGATCCTGGGCTTGCAACTCGGCCATCAACTGCAACAAAGTAAAGGAGAAAGAGAAAGGAAACGACAAACGTGTTAATAGTTGTTTGGTACTGACACTAACAAAAGATAAAAGAAACCTGTTGTCTGTCGAACTTGCTGAAAGAATCGTCATAAACGCGAGGTCCATTTTTCCGGTAATCTGGCAGCGCTGCAGTGCCATGGATGATCAACGTCGCGTTCAAAATCTGACCCTTCCGGGCGATCGTGCTTAGCTACATTATTGAAGTTGTAAGAGTTAACTGACATTACTACTATGATAGTTAATTATACTTAGCTTCAGTAAAATATAGTACCTTGTCTGATACAACAGCCGTCCAGTCTCCTTGCGATGGTTCACCCCACGTATGCACCGACATGAAAGGCCAGTTGACAAAACCCATTGTGGAAACATCTTTTTCTCGCGGTGTTAACACTTGAGTTCTTGTGCCTACGTTAAGTAAGTTACACATATCGACTTCAGTGAGTCAAAAGTCACGATTTCCAAGATTCGATACTACCTTACCTGTTGGTGATACGAGATCGACCTGCAGAGCACCGCGGTACGGGTACTCGATGGTGGCTATCAGTTCAACATGTTCGATGTAATTCACTTCATTGGAAGTGCCTTTGCAACCGTTGGTACTAAACACGAGTTTCGATGGTGTGTCGGAGGTCAGACTTTTAGGTGAGCTGTTACATATAAACCGGAAGGTTAATCTGAAATGCTCCTTAAACGAGTAAACAATGCAATATCGCTTACACGGAGGATAACTGAACGATGCAGACAGCTTTCTCCGGGACAGTCGTCCAACCGATGGCAGTTTTGACGTAACTGGCTGCATTCATCAGTCCGAAACCGAACCTGGTGTTGAAGCGAAATCCTGCAGAGTTTGTCGACCATCCGTCGTTTTCCTTTAGGGGATCCTGCTCCGAAGTCCAGACGAGAATGTGTTGCACATCGCGCCATGTTAACTCGGGGCTATAGAACCAAAACTCTTACGTAACTCTTAACTTGTATTGCCTGATTGTACGTTTAGTAATTGTCCTATGTATTTACAACCTAATTAGCCAGCTAGCTTTGAGGATTTAAGTGTAAGTTTGCATACTTGGCTTCGAGTGCCAGTGCTATTATGCCTGCTGCTAGTGGTACAGCCGCGGAAGTTCCCGTGTGGTCCATGGTGCACTTGTCTCCCAAGTCGATCGTTGCCTGGGTGTGATATGTGATATTACAGGATTGCTAATATAGCTATCAGCCATATAGCATGGCATAACACAGCAGGACTACGAATCAATGAAAACCGTAACTTGCAACATGAAAGCTCTAGCTAACATCTAAAACTCGTATAGTATTCCCTCGTAATGGTATCGCAGTTTGTTAAAATCCAGTAAACTATTATATTAGTTATACTATACGTGTTATTGGTTAGCTAAGTCACATAAGTAGTATTTGGATAACGGTTACTTACAACTTTCTGATCGGTATAAGCACCACTGGAGTAAGTAACAGCCATAGTGGAGGCGCATTTTTCGCCATACCAAGGAAAAGCACCTTGCTCTGAAGCACTTCCGATGGATACAGTGTAGATGGACGACACGTAGCCATCGCAGTTGCAGTTATCGCCTCGGCCTCCGCCGTTTCCTGCAGCCCATACGTAAATGGCACCGCGACCTTGGCGGCCCTATTCGTGCAGAAAAAAAATGAAATCTCTCCCAGAATTTTCGATGTTCATATGGAAATCAAGTTAATTATATATCATTGGTTCTGAAAAGACGAGAATTATGTTTAATGATAATGTAATTACATTCAAATGTGCTATAGTATTAAGGAGATGTGATCTCGTATCATATTAGTATATTCGTACTATATAATATTAATTAGTACGGTACTAAATTAGTAAAAATAGTAGGAAAGCACAGTGCAACTGTGGTATAGTAGGGCAGTATTACAATAGTGCGATAATGCACTAGTAATAGTAGTAAAAAGTGTAGTAGTTGGAAGTAGCACAATAGCACAGTAATAAAGTAATGTAGTAGCATAGTAGTATAGAAGTATAGTTGCATAGTAGTGTAGTAGTATAGCAGTATATTAGTACGACAGTATAGTAGTTTAGTAGTATAGTAGTTCGACAGCACACTAGCATAGTAGCATAGTAGCATAGTAGTACAATGGTGTGGTTGTATAGTAGTGCAGTAGTATAGTAGCGTAGTAGTATAAGTAGTATATGTAGTATAAGTGATATAAGTAGTATAGTAGTCCAATAGTACAGTAGCATGGTAGTATAGTAGTGTAGCAGTATAGTAGTATAGTAGTTCAATAGTACAGTAGCATGGTAGTATAGTAGTACAGTAGTATAGTAGTATCTTTGCATAAGCAGTATAAGTAGTATAAGTAATATAAGTAGTATAGTAGTTCAATAGTACACTAGCATAGTAGTATAGTAGTATAGTAATATAAGTAGTATAAGTAGTATAGTAGTACAATAGTACAGTAGTACAGTAGCACAGTAGCACAGTGGCAGAGTAGCACAGTAGCGTAGTAACATAGTAGTATAGTACTATAAGTAGTATAAGTAGTATAAGTAGCACATTAGTATGGTAGTATGGTAGTGCAAGTAGGATAGTTGTGTATTGTTATAGCTTTTTAGGTAGCATAAGTAATAAAGTAGTACACTAATAAATAAGTATACTAGTTCTGTAGTAAGTAGTAAACTAGTATAATAGTATAGTGTAATACAGTGGTACAACAGTACTGCGCCACAGTACTATAATGGTATAACAGTATGAAGTTGTACAGGAGTTAAGTGGGCACAGAAGCCAAGTAGCGCATTAGTATTATCTAGTAGAACTATAGCAAAAAGTAAGTAGCTAGAATTGTAGTACATGAAATGTTCTTTAATATTGCTAGTGATAAAACTATAGAAATATTAACGAGTATAATTGCTGGCATTTGCTGTATTACATGATTAGTAAACAAATAAAACGGATACCTGTGTTACTCCTTTATAAAAAGCTTGTCGAGCAAGTCTGCCTGGACCTTCCACAGTGCGGCCATCGTCTGTCGGTCCCCAGGAGGCGCTGTAAACATCTACTTGATCCAGCGCAAAGTTCAGTGAAGTAGCCTCGACGCGATCACTCACAGTACCGTCCAGCATCCGAATCCCTGTCGAGTATTAGAAAGCAGCAAAGTAGCATAACTAGCCATACTACAGTAGCATTGTATTCTTAAAACTGCGACTGACAGTACGATGACATCGTTTCCAACATGGATTCACTGTAGATCAAACAGCGACTGAGAGTATGCCAATACTCAGTGACTAGTCGCGGATAGGTCAGTACTAGAAGCTGCTAGTTCAACTAACTAGCTAACCTGGTTGCTAATTTAACAGTTAGGCAGTCTGTGGTGCTATGCGATCTACTAAAGTCGTCTCTATTACAATAAACTTAAATTTGAATGAATTAAGTTAACAGTTCACCTCCGATGCGGGATTTAAAAGCTACTCCAACGCCGCACTTGCCGTTGTTGGCTTCCATGGCGATTTCTCCAGCGCAGCGCGTTCCGTGACTGTTGATGAAGTTCTTGTCGTAGCGCGGGCTGGGATTTGCGTCATCGTCGTTGACGTCGTAACTAATATCAGGATTCTATCAACCAATTAAAAGTCAGTCAACACACCTAGAAAACTTCTTTACAGCCTTAATTAACTACCTTGTTATTCATGAGTAATTAGGCAATTTAACTTGGGTTAAGGTTAATTAGTTCAGAATGATGAAAGACACGATTTACGTAATTGTTGCGAATGTCGGTATGATTGAATTCGAGTCCATCGTCGAGTACGAGAACGTTGACTCCTTTACCGGAAATGCCCATTTGGTAAACAGGCAACACGTGAAGGTCTAAACGAGGGAGATCGGCCCGTGTTCGAGTATCGTGCTAAAATAATTGCAATTACAACAATTTGTTGAATGCAATGTCGTAATCAAGATTTTTATATTTCTACAATACTATGGAATTGTCAATTCAGGAGTAGTATTAAAATAGTGAAAATATAGTTCGTCTTTCTCAACAACTACCTAGTAGTTAGTAGTTACTAGTGTTTGCTGATAAGTTGGAAGTTGATTTCAGATGACATAATATCGTTTCAAAGAGTCGTACCAAGTACCACTGGTGCCCCCAGAGTTCGTCATTGAAACGAATGGGATCCTTGGGAGGTGGTACTGCGGGATCTTCTCGTTTCGGCCTTTGGAATCCGGTTTGATGTTCCACCTCTTCGTCCTCGTCGGATCTTTTCACGCGCTGGAGCGGCTGATCAGGATCGTTGCTCCAGTGGATCGATCCGGGTTCCTGCGGGTCCAGTGGCAGGAATTCGCGTTTCTGACGGCGTTTGGCGAACTGCTGCTCGGCCCATAATACCTGTGTCAATAACCACTGGCTTAACAATCGATAGATTCTAACCAATTTGTTCGGTAATGCCATGAAGAAAGTATACGGTTAGTTTTAGCCAGTCATTAAGTTAATCAAGTTAATCGTCATCAAGTTAAGCTAAGATTGGTTAAATTTAATGAATACTTGATCTCTGATTACGTTCAGTTCAATGAAACTTTTGGTTTTGCTAAAAGGGAATTTTCAGATGCTTAGATGTACTTAACGTTGACAGTTAAGAGGACGTTATTGATTAGAGTTAAAGTAATACCCGAATGTCTCCAGAGAGGCTGCGAGTTAGAAGAGCCGCGCGCTCGGAATTCCTCAGCGGATGGTCCATTTTGTGCAGCCGGTACATATCCGGAAATCCTGGAAGCTAATTAAACCAATCAAAAGGTTACTAATTAACTTTTACCAATATTAATTAGGTAATCAACTAGAAAGTATAATTATTAATAATATGAATATATAAACTAATTAACTATGAAAGTTGATAATCAGCATTATAATTAGATATAAATGATGTAATTACTACAACTATATAAATTACTGCAGTTTACGAGAAAGAAGCTATAATAAGATACGAAGTTTAAACTTAAATGTCGTTTTACTACCTAACTTTCACGAAAGTTAAATCTAATTATTTCAAAGTTAATGAACTTCGAAATTTACCTGACCGATAATTTCATAGCCCATTTCGTTAGCCAGTTTCAAAGCAGCGACGGGTCCTCCGGTCATTTCAACGACCCATTCGTTGGTGAAAAACGACGAGTCCGGGTTGTTCTTCTCAACGTGTCCTTCGTGTCCGTGGGGCGGGAATCCAGCGCTGGAATCGGCGGGATTGGGATCCCGCATGGATTCGTCGACCTGCCGGATGAGTTTGACGGAAGTTTGTTCATCGAACTTGGAATAAGTTGGCGCCGCGCATGTAATTAGCGCCAAGATTAGTACGCAGTGGCCCATTTGGCGAAGGTTGGTATACTGCGCTAACAAGTTGCAACGTGTGTCTGCCGTGTAGCGATGCGTCCAGGTGACAGAGCCAACATCTGCGACTGTAATGTCGTCATACAAACCACACGCATCATTATGAAGAGCTTAAAAACATACGCAAGTGTCGCGCGCGCTCCTCTTGTGTGTCCATACATTTCACACAGGCGCGGGGGTGCGCTACTACAATGCCAACCCTCTTATATGAGATTTAAATCTTATCCCCTTTAAACTTAATTCCTTTATATCAGCATTAATTATGCTTTGATTACAGTTTTAGTAGTTGGTATAGTTATACCTCAGTTAGAGCTGTTATCGCGAGGTTTTCTGAGACATTGTCACTGAAAAGCGGATGATCCGTTTTCTTATGATCATTAGCTGGTTTCTCGCTTTAAACAATGAAATGTGGCGAGTGTGGGAAATGCTCATTGCTTCGATGCAGCACAGAAGTGAGAACCTTATATGTGATTGAGTTGTGCCAGTAATGTTATGCGATATCGTTTCTACGTGCAAACCGATATACCGAGTTTTCAAATGCGAAACTTGAATTGTAAACCGAGGTGCAATGTAGTGTTCATTACCACGCTGGAAATGAATCGAATTTGAAACATTGCTGTAACATGTCTCTGTAGACTGAAAACTGTTAGTCAACATGCGATTCATGCTGATGGGTATATGGTATGAAAGTACTTGAACCATCTCCACGAGTCCATGATTTTAACGGTTTTGAATGAAACCTTGATATTTATGAACATTCTCTAATCGAATTCACTGTTGCTTGCAGCACAATGATAGATAGATAGATAGATAGGTAGATAGGTAGGCAGATTGTTGCAGTGATTTTAACAATACTAGATAGTCCTTGTATTAAAGCATCAAACCTTGTCAATGCATGTTTAGCTTGTCTTGTATTGTCCCAAGGCAACAGCCAGCAGGTCGAGGACCTACTGAACGACCTACTGATAACCGTCTGCCTGCAGGATTGGGGCGAATACCAGCAGTTTTAGCAGTTCCTGCCTAACGAAAAGCAGAGCTGGTTGAACTGCTGGTAGACCTGCTCTTTTTTGCCACGTGGATTAGTGATAGAATCACTCGCGTTTGGTTATAAATTTTCGTTTTATGAACTTTATTACGTTCCTATATATAATCATTCATTCTTTCATTTTTCAAGTTCATGCTGCATAAAGACTTTATGTACGTGATTGAGTTGATAATGCGTAGCTTGTACTTTAGTTTCCTTTTGGTTTTCCAAAAGCGCAGGAGATTCTAATGTTTGCCGAAACTAAAAGCATTATCTGGTTGTTTTTAGAAAAGCCATCTGTTTCAGGACCTGGTCTGTCCTTCTCACTGTTATGGTTTATGCAAGGTCAGTTTCAATTGAATATCTGATATGATGATGATTATTATCATATTAGTGAAATACATATAATGGTGCCATGGAAATCTTTAACAACAAATTGGGTTTATTTCGCTATAGTTCATTTGTATATTTGCTTGTAATAACCATTTAATTGTAATCTAACACTGACGTTAATAAGATCGATAATGTTATGTTTATCTAGTTTTTTAATTCTCTAGTTTTTATCGTAGTTCTTCCTAATCCAAGTTACGCCCTGCCTTTCTTCGGCGAACGCGGCACGACGGGTGTATTTCCCCGTTACAGCTTCTAAATGTGAATCTTTTTCTCTTAACATAATATTAATCAAATTAAGATTAAGTGTTAATGAGTAAGTTTTGCTTTTAACAAGATAAATACTTATATGTTGTACAAAATGCTCAAATGCGCATTCCTTTAAGTAATTGTCAGGTTTCTGTTTAGCACCAACCCTGGGTCGTTTTTCCTCTAGCAGACGAGACGGGACGAAAAAAACAAGCGGGCTAACTTTCGGCTCG
>JAIQCU010002058.1:0-13865 GCA_022114935.1 Leptestheria dahalacensis
CACACACACACACACACACACACAGAGTCTACACACCTTAGACAGCATAGACTCTACACACACACACGCAGTCTACGCAGAGTCTACAGAGGGATAGAGAGAGAGATTACACACCTTACACACCGTACACACACGGGAGCGCGCGCGCGCGATAAGCCGGCCGATGACACAACTGAGGGAATGTGTGGCCGCACGCACTTGGCATAGCTAAACACGTCTTATAAGTCAGGATCGACCCATTCATACATCTGACCTTCCCATGGCTTATATCATCGCCGGTAATCGATTATTTGTCGGTGTGTATCGTTATAATGATTATTGGTTATGTATATCGATAGTTTTATCGATTTAAAATATCTTAATGTAAAATCTGCATTTCGTTTTTATGAATCGATACCTGACCTTAATGGCAGCGGTATGGCTTAGTTAAAGATCGATTACTATTTAGAAATCGATACGTCGTAAATATCGATACAGTTGAGGTAATTTTCATTGTTAATGTTATTAAGTATCGATATAGTGTTGGCCAACTATATCGCTTTGGTAAGTATCGATATTTCGGTTAGTCACGCACTTATCGATACATCGCTATCAAATAGATACAGAGCCAAGATATCGATACATTAAATAATCAGATAATGGTGATTATGAAGTATCGATACTTAACATTAACTAACACCCCCGATTACACGTCCACTCGTTTCAAACATGAATCGATACATATCGATACTTAAAGTTAACTAATGAACCAACTCTTACTAAATCAATCTACACTATATCGACAGTTAAACTTAATTAAGGTATCGATAAATACCCAATCAATTAAGGCAATTAAACGATTATAACAAGGGACTTAAGGCTCCCCTCGACAACAACAGCAAAAAAATGAAAGAAAAAAGAGAGAACAGGTAAACGCACCTGGTTAATGAGTTGCTGGAAATGCGGTGCGGATGGATCGATGCGTTCCAGGTCATTGTGAAGGGCGAACTCGGCCAGGGCCTTCCAGGGAGGGGCGAAAGCGTGCACTTCAACCGGATTGAGTCCCAGCGGAGATTCGTGTCTCACCGGACTCGACGCGATTAGAGGGATCCCTTGCATCGAGCCAAAGTTCAGCTTCCGGCCATCCTGTCAACCGTAATCCAAAATTCCCTCTCATTACTTTTCACAGCTCAGTGTGTATAATTAGCAACACCTGTGCTATATTGGGGGCGGGGCTTATATAAAGTAGCAAGTTAGCATCCGAGCTATTGTACTTGTTATCTTACTGATACGCTTATGCTTAAACTGATATGAATGTAACTAATACATCTCATGGTTATGTTAATCACCGGTAGTTTCCCACATGAGGGATCTTATCGGTTAGTATTAGCGCAGGTGTATTGCTTGACTAGTAATAACTACTAAGTACATAGACCTTGATTAATCCATTCAACACCTGGGGATAAGTGGTCCCAAGTACTGTGAGTACCAAGTTGGCTTTAAGCCTTTTCAACAGCTTTCCAGTCAATTAGCACTAATTAGATAGTTGCTGTGCCAACCGTTTGACCGGTCAACTAGTAGGTCTTTAGCGTCAGCAACTTCAGTGAAAGTACATATCGAGAAGTAGTGCTAATTACTAGCTAACCTTTCTAACCAATGGGAACTATGGGATGAACATAGCTAAACAGACGTCTAGGTTTCCTAGGATTCAGCTATAGATAAGCTAGGGTAATTGCAGTTGTAATAACTAGTCTTCAGCATCTAGTGTAACACTGGTAGTCGAAAGATTTGTAGCTTTTTAGACTCCTCACATCGATAACTTGCTAGTATCATGAGTTACTAGAAAAACCACCTAGCAAAACTAGATTATACTGTATCTGTATGAATAGCTATTACTAGTAAGCTTGACTAAATCAACTATCGACTAGACATTGCAACATTAGCGTAAATACTATACTTCATAGTATCTAGGTTCAAACTCCTGTCTTTTTACAAACTATCATAGTTAGGTTTATGCTCTAGTAACTACCACAACTATCAGAATTAACTACTTTTTTAACCATCTATAATATCACCAAGACTAACTAACTAGATACAGTTATGTAGAGTAAAATTGCTTTAACTAACACAGTTTAAATTCAATGGAACTAGCACAGTAAATTAGCAATTACTAATTAGCTATTTCTGCTAACGGGACGCTCTATGCGGGCATGTACTGCATCAAAATGGGCATCTGCGTAAGGGTTTCACGTTTTTTACTCGTAACTTTCAAAGTTATATCTATATAGCAATGAAAATTTACTCGATAAGTCTTCCTATGTACTAGAATCTAAGTGTAAATTTTGAACCAATTCGAACCAATAGGATTCTTGCTATTAAAAGACAAAGTTGTAGAGCGGCGTGCCGTGCTGGCGAAAAATTGATTGCTTGTTATTCCCCCACTTTCACAGATAAATCATCCAAAAAAATACCAAACATAGAACTAATAGCAGTTAACACACCTAGGAAATTTCATTGAAATCGCTTCATTAGTTTTGCTGGAATAAAATCCTAAACTTAACAAAAATTAAGAACAGTACAGTCTGTTGGGAAAAAGTTGATCGCTTACGGCACCCAAGTTTATAAAGATATAACGACTAAAAAAATATCGGAAGTAGAACAGATAGTAGTTTATACAAGAGCCAAGTTTCGTAAAAATCGGATGATTAGTTTTGCTGAAATAAAATCCTAAACTTTTTAAAAAAATTCAGAACCCCCGTTTCTGGGGAAGATACGCAGATAGTAGAACCCTTATGGGCAGGCATTGTGCTAAGTGCTGGCTGACGCTTTTTTCACGGTCGTTTGCATTTGTGTGTAGGCGGCGGTATAAACTCGACGGGGTCATTGAAAAAAGCCAACTCGAAATGACAATAATAAAAGACGAGGATATAACTCTGCAGCAGAGGGAAGAAAGAGCCAACCCCTTGGCCCAACTGGATCGAGGATAGAGAGAGAGATAGATAGATAGAGGTAGATGGAGATGGAGGAGGGGGGGAGGACTTGGGGGAGTAGGGGAGAGAAAAGCCAAGTCGGGATCCATTAGAATGATTGCGGTGCCGGTGGTGCATAACGACGGCAGTATAAGCAAAACGCGCGAGCCAGCCATTTACTCAATGAGTTTATCGATTGACTTTATTCGCGTACACACTTCCCCTCCCCCCCTCTGTTCGACTATCTCTCTCTCTCTATTGAAACAGTTCTCAGCTCTTGGAAAAGGCTCAAGGCGATACTTCCGCCCATGTATAAACGGATATGCAAATTATAACCCTATTTATACGTTAATTATATTCCAATCTATTTAGTATTGTTATAGTATAATTTGTTTCATATGTGTGATTTCAGCTTATGGATTAGGTTATGATGTAACGAGTTACATTCAGCAATTGACCGGTAAAAGTACATGACAATACCCTGACAATTATGTGACAGTCTACATGATCAGTCATGAAATAACTATAACAAGGCGGAAGGCGAATATATAAGATCACATGTGGGCCAGCTTTTGATGAACCTCGAGTAAACTAGTAAATCCTTTCAATCAAATTATCTCTCGTCGACGCGCGGCTTCCCCAAAAACGACTAAAACGAGCGCCGAGCCCATGTATAGGAACAGCCAAAAGGGCGTGCAATTAATCTTGGTAATTGTCTGCTGACGTTATACTCAATAGAGTCCGAGGCGATCATCAATATTAATTTACCAATTAATTGTTTCCATTNAGCCATTGCACCTTTGTGGCGTTGGTGTATCGGGGGTGGGTGGGTTTCTGTATATACACGGGGCGACAGACGAGGCCACAATGCGATGGCGCGCAATCCATCAAGCGGAATGATTATTCGCCAATGAAACAGCAGCCGCAGGTCGATTGTATATACCCTCGATACTGTAGCTATGTGTGAGAATCATATTACTAACAGACGGTGTATAGTTCAATTACAGTTCCTATACACCTATGATACAGTCGATGGAGCAATAAAAAAAGGGTTCTTGCCGGGGAGAAGTTGATCGCTTATAGCACCCAAGGTTTTAAAGATAAAGCAGCCAAAAAATTACCGAGTGTAGAAATACTAGTACTTTATGTACTAGTCAAGTTTCGTTGAAATCGGATTGTAAGTTTTTGCGAAATAAAATGCGCAAGTTAAAGAAGATCCAGAATTCCCTACCTTTCCAGAACTCTTTATATGTATTGGGTTAACGCGCGTTATAGTTGGTTTTAAACCTGCCCTTTACTTTGGCTATTTGATATTTTAAATATTATATTAGAAAACTAATAATTAATAGCTTAATGAAGTTACATGTACGCTGACGCCCATACGATGCCATTCGTGTGCTAATACGGAATAATGTACAACTACTTATCATTAAAGTTAATAGTACCATTAAGTATATCATTATAGTTACAGTTTGGATGTTAAACCCATTTACATATATTCATTAACACAAGATGATAAAACACGAATCCTTATATAACGATATATAGATACACAGTTGTTATATATAGCTGTATATAGACAGTGAATACGATTCTGTAACACCGCTAAAACCAACACGACTCAACATTGCAACAAGTCGCGTTTTTGCTGAACGGTGCACAGAGCCATACAATCTGCTTAAACGATCGAAACTCAAGTCTATACCGGTTTAAGGCGTTAACGGGTTCACACAACGCGTCATGCTGTCCGAAACTTTGACATTTAATATCAGCAATGCTATCAGCTCGAATAATCTGAAAATCTAACCCTAGATTCTAGTATACCAGTTGATAATTCGAGTAAATTTTCATTGTTATCGAGATATAACTTTAAAAGATACAAGCCAAAAACCTTATAGCCCTTATCTTATGCATATGCTGATATTAGCGAATCGTTAAGACTACTGAACGGATGTTGTTTTTTTCCGTACCAGTACCAGACTGATTATACAGCGACAACTTGTATAACTGCAGTCGGCTGATGGGTTCCATATGTATTTACAGCTATGCATATTACATGTTACATATAGAGAGATAGATAGAGATAGAGAGCATATCTCTGAATTATTCATAACTCTTGAGGGAGAGAATAGAGAAAGAGAATCATGACTTGTGCTACACACAAGAGGGGCGATATTTACAGGGACCGAGGGAACACGCGTCCAACCCATTGGGCTCATCAAAACCGTCACATATTAGCCGTACCCATATGTTCTCTGTGCGGTCACATTATTACACATATCATCTACATGACAAAACAGCCCATGCAGCAGAACCCGGGCATAGATGCTTCCTTTCCGAAGCGGAATACACTCTCTCGGGTACCATATCCGAATTATTATGAAACCCTCAACCCCCTATGCTGTTACAAGCCATAAACATCTAAATATTTATCCCCCCTGGCTACCCCGATGATGATAACTTAGCTAATTCTCGACCCAATGACTTGTATTTACATCTACACGAAATGTGTTAACTTCTGTAATATTATATGCAATTAGTATGTCAACACATGCAGAAGAATGATCAGCACAATAACCGTAGATATCAACTAATTGTTATAGTCGTATTGTTGATTGTTATCAGTTACAAACAATGATAGTATTATATATATAAGAAAAATTTCAGGAATTCTAATAACGTTGTCCAGTTGTAAGGGACGACATATAGCGAGCCCCCAACGCAACGAGATTGGAGTGCAATGTATATACGTTTTATAAGGGGGTCTAATTTGAGCCTGTGGCCAAAATGGCACGTCAATGCTGAAGATTATACTGAATAAGGAAAAAAAAAGACCAGCGCAACAACCAGAAAAAGACTGTCTCTTTTGCGGTGCCCATCATCCTGGTCGTATAATAAATCAGCCACGCATGTTTTTATTATTCCGCGCTTCCTAGTTTTTTTCCCTCTCTCTTACACAATGGGTGGGCCAGTCTTTTCTCAAATCCGTATCTTCTCGTTTTCCAGTGTGTTTGTGCGCAACTTACATGCGATACACGTATAATTCAATAGGAGAAAGCATTATGCCGTGTGTATAGGGATTTGGAAACTTTCTGCTAAGTGAAGCGCAGACTGAATTCAGTGGGTCCTTATAGGGTTTTCAGCTCTAGTTTCACCCCTATTAAAGTTTGGTTACCTTATACTTGGCTTGGGTGGGTATCTCAGTGTCAAAAACCAGCGGGTCGAGGGCCTGCTGAACGACCTGCTGATAACCGTCTGCCTGCTGGATTTGCGGGCGAGTATCGGCAGTTTCAGCAAACCAGAGCTTGATTGAACTGCTGGTATTGACCTGCTGGTTTCCGCATTAGGATGTATCGTTTTACGAGGATAAGATAGATAGATAGATAGATAGATAGATAGATATCAGGTAGATAGAAAGTTAGATAGATAGATAGATAGATAGATAGATGGATAGATAGACAGATAGATAGATAGATAGACAGACAGACAGACAGATAGATAGATAGATAGACAGATAGATAGATAATCAGGTAGATAGATGATAGATAGATAGTTAGATAGATAGATGGATAGATAGTTAGATAGATAGATGGACAGACAGACAGTTAGATAAATAGAAAGACAGACAGATAGACAGATAAATAGATATATAGACAGACAGATTGACAGACAGACAGACGGTTAGGTAGATAGACAGATAGACGAATATATATATAGATATATAGATAGATAGATAGATAGAAAAAAGACCTAGTAATACTGTAAACCTATAACACAGAACTTTAGCTATATTAAACTATTAAACCTAATCTATGATCCACCTGCCTAGTATTTACCGCCAATGACAATAATCCTATACCAGAACCGAAGCTAAATTCATTACCAGTTCTAGTTCAATACCATGGAAACTGGTCAAACCTATTATGAACTTACATGTGCTATAACCATTACTTTAAACCTCATTAAAACATCACCTATATCATAATCTATAACCTAACCTAGCTCAAACTCAAACCTATACCTAATCTCTCAACCCATAGACTAACCTAACCTATTAACTTACCTATATATAAACTCTCAGCCTAGGTAACCTAACCTACCCTAGCTTACCTATAGGTCAAAAACCTATCTAAACTCTCAGCAACCTAGGTTAACATATAGACTGACATAACCTAACGTAACCTATACCGTCTAACCCCCAATGCAAACATGTACTTAACCTTCTGCTAGGTGAAGCACACTAAACTCTATGGACTAGTTTTTTTCTCCCCTTAATCTCCCTATTTCTATCCCCCCGGAGTTGGATATTTTGTTCGCGGGTTGCCCTTTTGCAAAGAAAAGGGAGAAAACGGACAAATATATATGGAAGAAGAAGAAAAAAAAAACGGTCCGATTGGGGGCTAATCTTTGTCGTGGTCGAGACTAATGTGAGATGTCCATTAGTGCTGGCGCCGGTCTCCTCTGCAATGGCCCACACACACGATAAATAGCTTGCGACTCCTCGATTTCATTCTTTCGATTTTCCCTATCCGTCTCTTCAATATCTATTCTCCTTCGATGTGTGTATATTTGAAGAATATCTAGCATACCAGAGCATGATTTTCAAGCATACTTGAGGGCTTTCTACTTTTCACCTTCTCTTCCACACAAGAAGAGAATAGGAGGGAACCAAGGGAATTAAAAAGACGCGTGATTTATTTGCTTTCGCTCGCTGGAGTTGGTCAAATATTTGGCCCGATTCTTGACCCAATATTGCCCTGTTTGTCTTTTCTATCCCCCCTCAACACGGCCAGCAGTTTAAACAGATACCCTTGTGCGGTGATTTCAATGCCGCACAAACCGATAAAGACTTGACATTAAACTAATTATTAGGGGAAATTTTGTTTCAGATTAAAACACTATAGTACTGTTTGTGCGAGGAGTAAACAGTATGGATAATAGGATTGTATAGATCTTCTTTTACGGGGATTAATTCACGAGGACTGAAAAGTCGGCCATTGCTGAGAGGCACACACATGAGTGCGCATGCATTACTTATCCGACTAAAAGTAGCGCTGAGAGTCGATGAAGCTTGAGAGGCAAGGGACTTGGGTGTGCATCAAGTCAAACTTATTGGAGAACATGTTAATCTTACAATTGTACCTTATAGGTTACATAGCGGTTTTCTAAATTTTAATGTTATTGAGATATTGATCGTTTATTGTATAACATGCGATATACATGTATTGTACGTATTAACGTGTTTAATTTAAGGTTACTTTTATATAGTTATAATATAGAAGTTATGTTAGGTGTAATGCACATACTTTTGCTACAAATCTGCATTCCAGGTGAAATAATTATCTCGTAAAGATGTATAGTGTTTTAAATTCCACTGTTATTGTTACATCTCGATTATATTACATACTAATAATTGTTTTGATGATGAACTCCTTAATCTAATTTATGATTAGTTATTAGCAATACTAATATGTATGTTTTAAAAGTGTAGCACTGAAATGCGTTGTACAGTCTAGAGCAAAAAAGGGTTCTGAATGATGTGGGAAATTATAAATCTATTTAACTTTCGAATTTTATTTTGGCAAAACTTACAATCCGATTTAAATGAAACTTTGCTTGCGTATAAAGTACTACCAGTTCTATGTGCAGTATTTTTTTGGTTGTTATACCTTTGATAGCATGGCTGCCATAAGCGATCAACTTTTCCCCACCTAGAATCCTTTTTTATTGCTCTTATAGACTAATACAAACTTGTTGTGTTTTGGTTACAATGTATAGGGTTGGAATTGCGTACCTTTTCTTGCTGTTGAATCTGTTTCATGAGGATTGCTTTCTTCTTGTCCTTGCACCTCTTGTTCTGAAACCAGACGCGAATGACACGGGGACTGAGGCCGGTCATTTCGACGAGCTGCTCCTTCATGAGGGCGTCGGGGCGCGGGTTGGCCGCGTAACAAGTCCGCAGCGTATGCAGTTGCTTCTCGTTGAGCACGGTGCGCACTCGCGTCGGCTTTCCGTCCGGCCCGCCTCCACCGCCATTGCCACTGCCTCCCGAGCTACGATCCTTGCCGCTCCCACGAGGCCGGTCCACGCTGTCCTTGGTCCGGGGCCCCGTCGTCGTAGATATGCAAGTATCTGAGCTATCTGCAAATTTTCCCGAATTGATTTTTAATTTTTTAAACATTCACAGGTCAGAACGCGAGATATGCCCAATTACTTTCAAACGACTAACTTGAAGCAATTCAGACCGTTGTTATCGGTGCGTTTTTGGGACGTCTTACATAAAGTTACATTTGAGTTGGAAACGACTTTTGCCCGGCTCTTTCGAATAGAATTTCCAACAGGTAATGTCGGAACTTTGTGTGTGACTGATGAATTGGAAATAGAATAGGTGCGTGGTTGGGCCAAATTGGCACGAAACACTGTGCCGTTCACGCATGTATGGACTCATGCCTCCCCCGACCCTCACCTTGGGATTTCACTCCAAACACGCACATTTCAAAAGGAAAAAAGGCCTTGCCTGATTAGAATCTCTACGGCTACCTTATTCCTCGTATTACACTTTCCAGAAGAACCTTAAACTTGTCAAATCACTCACGCCGAGAATGCACGCCAACTACTCAATTTCCCATCTTCCTATTTGAAAGTCCATCTCAATTAGCTTTGAAATATTGTAACAAGATAGAGAAACATGTGCTGATTCAGAATATATAGGGTTTGCTATATTAAATTTCAGTCGTGTAGCTACGGCATTAATGCGAACTAATAAGGGGATGTGGCAACAACGCCGCGGCGTGCCAAGAGGGGCTTCCAGGGTGGGAGGGGCGATAGAGCGGCGTTGCCAATGTTGCAATTCTTTTCGCATTAAATTTTAACTGAAGTTTTGAAAATAGAAAATACAATCTATACATTTTCTAAACGAGCAAATTTTTCTCTGCATGTCGGATATGTCTTCATAATTTTCCTGCCGTTTCAGAAAATATGTTTATCTGAAGAGAGTAACGGTATAGATATACTGAAAGGCGTTCTAGTTTTGTCTGAATTATTCAAGAGGACGGGGAACGGTGAAAGAAGAAGAAATCAGGTACAAGACAGCAGAAATCGACATCGTTTCGAAGAACCTTCATGAAAATTGACTCGACAAGGAAAAAAAGTTGAACTAGAGACAGGGAAAAAAGAGCGCGTGACAAGACATCAGTCAAAATGCATCTACTTCCCGAATGATTTGAAACATTTTTTCTCAATAATTCGTTTTTCTCCCTCTATACTTACCCATAGCAAACGACAAAAAATGANACTAAATAGAGCCTCTCTCTCTCTTCAACAGGAGACTCTATCTCTCTCCTCCCCCTCCCCCCTCTTCTAAACTTTCCACGTTCCCCGTATGCTACCCCTTAGTTATACCCTTGCAGCTGCTTCCTTCAGCAGGGGGTAGCATCTATACTCTCTAGAGATTCGCGTGATGTTTCCTTGGCCACAATTTAGAGTCCCCGCAACTGCTGGGAATACCTAATTCTATTTTACCGTGTGTCCTTTTTTCTATATCTCTCTTCTTCTTCTGCAGGGTTGAAATATTTATGCTGAAGGTGGGGGGGGGCTGGTACTATGGATAGAATTTATATGGAGAAATTTTACTTTCCAACATATCGTTAAGTAAAACAAACAAGGAATTCAACATTTTATGATCCAGTAGTAAGTGAAATTGATTTTCATATACGAACAAGTTGTCTTATAAGTAAGATATGAGTAAAAGATCTATAGACAATGGTTATAAGTCGCCTATATACATAGGATTACTTTCATGATAAGACGGATAGATAGGAGATAGATTGCATAGGTAGACAGATAGGTAGATAGATAGATAGATACATAGGCAAATAGATGGTTAGGTTGAATTAGATAGATAGATGGACAGGGATTGGGTGGGTATGGAGGGATGGCTGGATTAACTTAGACAGATAGATAAGAGTAGATAGATAGGTAGATAGATAGATAGATTAGCTAGGCAGATAGCTAGATACAGACAGTTACGTAACAAGGTAGATTGATAGACAGATGGATGGATGGACAGGTGGATAGATGGACTGGGTGGTTTGATAGATACATAGATGGTTAGATGGTTAGATGTATAGGCAGACAGATAGTTGAATAGACAGACAGCAGGTCATTGATGGACGGATAGATGGTTAGGGTAGTTAGATATACAGATAGTTATTCTCGCCGATAGTTTGATAGACTCTTCGATGGATAGATAGAGGTAGTCAAGATAGATACATATGACTAAATTACCTGAGTTGGAATCGTTGCTATGAGCTCTACTATGTCTGCCGCTATTGTCGACGGAACAGGCGATGGATGCTGCGTGATGGAAGTTGTGATTAACGCTGAGTTTGTTGTTGTTGTTGCTGTTGTTGTTTTTAGCGACGGTGGGTGTAGCGGCCACTCCGCTCTGCTCCAGGTCTTCCAGGAACGTAGTGCTGGTGGCCGACGTTGTTGTCGAGGAACTTAGCGTGTTGTTCACTTCGTGGTCGTCCTTGCAGTAGAGTCCGTCTTCTCTGAGGGCAAACTCGTCGCCTGGTACCGAACAATTGCTGATTACTATCGATTTCTTTTCAAGCCAAAGGTTTTACAACGGTGCTGATTGATTTGCAACCCGGATCTATATCGATATCCCTCCCTTAAGAATGATGGATTAACTCTTCTAACAGGCCACACACAAACTATACTTCTGTGCACCTCTGTATATACATAGTACTGTTTCGCCCATGTGATATACAGTCATATTATAATCATAGTTCTCTTATGGGATGTGGTCATGTTGAATAAAACCAACTGATGTATGAACAGTTGCAAGCGGTTTTACAATATACCTGGCACGAGGTGACGATGACACGCGGTACAGCGGAAACACTCGATGTGGTAAATTTTCGATTTGGCGCGCATTACGAAATCACTGCGACTGAAACCCGTGCCGCATTTGTCGCACTTGGCACCGAACAATCTAAACCCCAATTATTCAACATTCAAACCAGTTATACGACATCACAGATAAATAGTAAACTAAGTAAGTTAGTATATACAATAAAGTAATATTAGATCTTTGAATTACGAGAGGATCCACAGAGTTATGATTCAACACTGCTAAGAGGCAGGTTAAGTTATACCTGAAGTAGTCTCTGCGGCAATAGGTTTTACCGTCCCTGACGAAACAAGTACAGTTCTCGTCGAGGAACTGAGCGCACTCGACGCACTTGAGGCAAGAAGCGTGCCATTCCAAGTCCGGTGCTACCCGCAGAATGTACTGGTCCTGGATGTGGGAACCGCAGCCCACGCACAGACTCAGCCGCCGCTGTCCTATAAAATCACCATTCAATTTTTTATTGACCATTAATTTAACTTGATTACATCTCTCCTCTACAATCAGTCTATAGAGCAAAATATCAATTGGACCGGGGAAAAGTTAATCGCTTATAACTCCCATGTTTATAAAGATATAGCAACGAAAAAAATACTGAGTGTAGGTCTAGTAGTGTTTAATACATGTGCAAAATTTCATCTAGATCGGCAAATTAGTGTGGGCACAATAAAATCCTAAAGCTTTGTCGACTTCTACGTATTATCCAGCGTTGATTTTGACTTTATTTGAACGCGGGTATAAAATTTATGAATGAAGCTGATAGTGAGAATAGTGTGACAAGCCCAAAAAAAAGCGGGAGAGCCGGAAGTTGATTCACACCTTCGTACTGATTCTTATACGCCCGGTAGCTAAGTCTCACCCAGCTGTTGGGTAAACACATGCAGCGACTGACACTGATATAACAGTATCCAAGCCCATTCTCTCCAGTACATTGTTATTAACAGTATATCAATCTTATTCCTCAGTATATGCGGAAACCAAGCAGGCGGGTTATCCAGCAGGTCATTCAGCAGGTCCTCGACCTCGCTTGGCTTTCTTGCTATCAAAACTGACTGAATAGCTTAAGTTGAAGTACACAAATCATATGTTAACAATGATTTCAACAGCTGATTAATATCGCGTTTGTAAAAAATATAATTGTAGAATCGATTACAATCCATTTCATTGATCGATCATTAAAGCCTTAATGACCAAACATTGATTTAATTGCCCTAAACGTTAATTCGACGGATGTTTACTCAATCCTCGTCCCTATAGAACACGACAAGTGGCTCGGTATTCACTATGACTCAGCCGATAGAGCTGGTAGTTAACACTATCAAGCCACAAAAGAACGATTCAAGAACCGCATTGCGTAATTCACTTAGTTTCCTTTTTTGAGTGTTAATTGGACTGATTGAATCAAGTACCTGATGGCTACATCATCTTTTAAGGTGATTCAAATGACTCATTATATGACTCGTAGATGTAAAGGATATTTTAAGGACCTCATCTGTTTAAAAAATTGACTCGAATTGTTTCATTGAGTCATCTTTTCAAGTGACTCATCAACTAAAATCATGCAAATTTGCAAATACAACTTGGACTGGTTGATGGAACTGATGCATTAAAAAACGACTCAATGACTCATTCCGCTATACACATAAAAGTGACTTAATCATCGCAAGATTTTCCACCATTTGACTTCCACTAGCTGTTATCTATCTATCTGTCTATCTGTCTGTCTGTCTGTCCTATCTATTGATCTATCTATCCATTTATCCATCTTATCTATATCTATCTATACATACCTATATCTATCTATATCTATATCTAACTATCTATCTGTCTACCTATCCACCTATCTATTTATATTTATCTATCTATCTATATCTGTCTGTCTATCTCTCTGTCTGTTTGTCTATCTGTCTGTCTGTCTATCTATCAACCTGTCTGTCAGTCTGTCTGTCTGTCTATCCATCTATCCATCTATCTATCTATCTGTCTACCTATCCACCTATCTG
>JAIQCU010002059.1:0-12388 GCA_022114935.1 Leptestheria dahalacensis
GGTACGGCAGCAAGTAGGTAGTTTGATAACAAGACAGATAGATAGTTGGTTAGATGAATTGCCTCGATAAAGGAAGTAGATTGTTATATATATAGAAAGATAGTTAGACTGACGAAATAGATAGACAAATAGACAGACAGAGGAAGTAGATCGAATAGTAAGAGGACAGACTTATATAGAGGTTCATATAGACAGACTGACAATGTAGACGTACAGAAGCTAGATTAAGAGACAAGTAGATAGTTAGATAGGTAGTTAAGTAGACCGATAGCTATAGATAGGTAGATAGATGGATAGTTAGATAAATATTCAGAAACAGGTGGGTTAAGAGGGATTCTCACAAGTTACGGCCGGGATAGAAAGATCTACAGACAGCTAGATAGGTAGATAGTTACGTCAAGAGATAAAGTTCTAAATAGCTTGATAGAGTAGGTAGATAGAGGGGTAGATAAGTAGATAGGTAGGTAGAAAGGTTAAACAGATTGTGTGGAACAGTATACTTGTCCACGTGCCCTTGGGGTGCATAATCCTTGGAGAAAATACGCTGGCCACTGAACAGTATTAAGCTATATATCGATCAACGACGCATTGTTCGGGTTACTTAGCGACCTTGTAACCCGTCCCCAAACGAGCAGATAAACAACTAGCGGTTCCCCAAGATTTTCGGCCCGCGAATATACAATCTTCTCCGCTTCCATCAAATTAAGTTCGTGCAGTCCATTTCCCTATTTGATGGACCGTCAGCGGCCATTCTTACTGGTTTATAGCCCCTGGATGGGAAGTTGGAACCAGACAAGTGTCAACCTTACGAATAATGAATTAGATTTCGAAAACAGTTTTAAATATGGCCAAGGATCTAACGTCACAACGCGTTGATTCTACTGAAAACATGACATTGGGAATTCGTAAATGGAAGTGAATTAAAAGTCTATAGATTGCAGACCAAAATAAAATGTTTTAATCATTAAATTAAAGAATGGCGAAAGAGAAGGAATCAGTACTGGCAGGAAACTGATGGTCGATATAAAAAAAACTTGCAAAAAAACGCCATAGTAAAAGCTGACTTGCACAAACCAACATGGATTTTATCACATTTGAACAGATTAATTATAAAATTTAAATTGACGTAACGTAATACAACTAGGTATCTAAATATAAATAATTAACTTAGTTACAAAACTATTAGTAAAAGATACAAATAAATGGACTATTATATCATTAGGCCTGTGGGCATTGAGCACAAATGAACCATCTTCCTTTAGATAGGTTACGAGAGATAAAAAAAATAAAAATAAAAATAAAAATAAAAGGCGTACCACAGTCTTTTCTGTCTTTCTCTTTTTCGTATTTATTTTCCGGCTGGCCTTAGATTGGTTGCTGTTCGACTGCGCAACGAGAATGCAACCAGCTTCCGGCCGCCGCACACGAGCGATAAAGGCTCATTCCCAGTGTGCAACAGGTTATTCACAGACACATGTGCCTCTAGTCCCACCACTTCTTCGTCACAATTGGCTTTCTTCGGCGCCATTTCCACCACGGTAAGTTTTAACCTCCTTTTTAAAACACCTTTCTCACTTCTCTTCACCTGGAAATTTCAGTTCCAGAGTAAAACCAGACAGAGTTTGAATATAGCATTAACCCATCCTTCTTGAGCAAGAAAAACGCATCGCAAGTCGACAAGATGATGAATTGCCTTTTCGAAAAGATTAGAAAGAGTTGAGGTAAAGATTAACGTGACGTCGCATCATCTGTTTTCCAAAACGGGCGCATTTATTGGGTCAAGGCCGCGTTACATACTTAAATACCCGTACGCCGATTCCCGACATACATGTGGCAACAGGCGTGTATACATTACATACACCTCGCTGGCTGGCTATCTATCAGACAATAATACCATATCGTATTTAACAAGAAGCAAAATGTAAGAAGAGAAACACCTTGTTTTCCCGAGTCTCGAATGATTCAACTACGATAATAAGACGGCGAGAAACCGGGAAAAAGACGAGAGAGTGGTAAATATCAGATTCATCAGCGCCGTGTAATCAAAAAGTCGAGCCCGGAACATAACAAGCAGACGACGCAAACAGAGGGCGGAAATTTCAAGCCCGAAAAAAATTAAAGAAAAGGAACGGAAATTACATCTTTCCAACAAGCGCCCGTTGTTTTGCCCATTTGTTTCTCATTGGCAGTTCCCTGGTTGATAGCAAGTTTTCACTCTGTTCAACTTGGGTCCGAGAGCGATAACAGAGAACGCCGAAACAGTCTTTATGAAACTTTCCTCGCATTTGTTTTCTTTCCCATAAATAATACGATGACAAACTTGTAGCTCAGCTTGAAAGCACCTCTCTATACGCGGCATTAATCTGTTACTTTGAACATGCCAAACTTGGCTAACTTTGCCCATGAGCGAACACATTTGCAGTCTTGGTAGATGTGTTAATTTACTGAAGAACAGTATCAGTTGAACCGACGGTTGAAAGACGTGCTAAGCACCAATTTCAGTACCTGGGGAGCAGCTAATGCTAGCATTTACAGCCTGACTAACTTTGCTCGTTACTTAAAGACACTGCAGTATTCGCAGAAGTACTAAGTAAAGATCAGTGTCAACTGAGCAGACGGCTGAAAGACGTTCTAAGCACCAGATTCAGTATCTGCAGGGTTAGCACACGTTAGCATTTAACGCCTGACAAGCTTTGCCCATCAGTAAAACACATCGCAGTCTCCGTAGANTTTCCAACAAGCCCGTTGTTTTGCCCATTTGTTTCTCATTGACAGTTCCCTGGTTCATAGCAAGTTTTCACTCTGTTCAACTTGGGTCCGAGAGCGATAGCAGAGAACGCCGAAACAGTCTTTATGAAACTTTCCTCGCGTTTGTTTTCTTTCCCATAAATAATACTATGACAAACTTGTAGCTCAGCTTGAAAGCACCTCTCTATACGCGGCATTAATCTGTTGCTTTGAACATGCCAAACTTGGCTAACTTTGCCCATGAGCGAACACATTTGCAGTCTTGGTAGGTGTGTTAATTAACTAAAGAACAGTATCAGTTGAACCGACGGTTGAAAGACGTGCTAAGCACCAATTTCAGTACCTGGGGAGCAGCTAATGCTAGCATTAAACAGCCTGACTAACTTTGCTCGTCACTTAAAGACACTGCAGTATTCGCAGAAGTACTAAGTAAAGATCAGTGTCAACTGAGCAGACGGCTGAAAGACGTTCTAAGCACCAGATTCAGTATCTGCAGGGTTAGCACACGTTAGCATTTAACGCCTGACAAGCTTTGCCCATCAGTAAAACACATCGCAGTCTCCGTAGACGTATTACCTAAAGATCAATGTCGGTCGTTACATTAAACCGACAGCTGAAAGACGTGCTAAGCACCAAATTCAGCACCTGCGGAGTAGCTAACGTTCGCAGTTAAAGCCTGACTCATTCGGCCCATCAGTATGAGACACTGCAGCCAGTGCAGACGTGTTAACAGGATTCCATACCAGCTGTTATACCAAATCGGTAGCTAAAAGACGTGTTAAGTGCCAGTTTAAGCACGTCTGTTGGGTCGTCAATGTTAGCAGTTAAAGCCCGATAACTTAGCATATCAGTGAGGCACATACCAAACAATGCATCGGTATACTATCAGTGTATAATAACTGGATTCCGTGCCAGCGGTTATACCAAATCAGCAGTTGAAGACGTGCTAAGCACCAGTTTCAGTATGTTTGTGGAGTCGTCAATGTTATAGCAGTAAAGCCTGATAACTTCACCCATTCGCAAAATTCACTGCCGTCTTTGCAGACGACATAGCTAGACATTAGTGTCGGTCGTTTCATCAAACCAGGAGGCTATTAGACGTACCAAGATTCAGTTTAAGTGCCGTTTTAAGTATATTTATGGGGCCGCCAATGTTCAGCAGCTGGAGACTCGTTCAGGAGGGAGTAAGAGGAGGTGTGCGAGACGGACAGTCGACTTTGGCAGGTTTTGTATCTCACATACCACGGATATGCAGCTCCATTTACAAAGCGACGCGAGCGCTGGAGAGAAAGGAGGAAACGAGCGAAAGCAGACGATACCCCGGCAGCGAGGGCACACACACACGTCGATTTGCAAAAGCCCCAGAAACTAAGCTGTCTGTATAGAGCGCGGACCAAAAGCTGACAGCATTGTATTGATCTGATGTCGTCCCCGTCAGTTGGTTAGCGCTATATACGAGAGCTACATATGTGTTTGTCGAGTGAAAGCCATCGATTTTTTCACAAAGTGCCTTTTAGGTACTCAGCGTCCCTCTAACTTGGTTGTGTCCCCGCACAAAGGGGGCTTCATTTTGCCTAGCAACGCTAAAGCAACTCCCCTTCAAGTGATACATAAAAAATGAGTCTCCAAGCTTCTCTGGATCTTGCCATCCACAGCTCGAACCAGCAACTTTACCTTTGCCCACAATCTTACTTTCGGCGTTCGCCTTACAACACGAGTGCCCCATAACAACCGAGACTACCCCGCGTATATTGAGCTTGTGCATTATGACGTCAGTCACGTGACCCTTCCACACGGCTTCATAGGCTTAATCGACTTCCACAGGAAACTTTCATTTCGCCCTTTTTCATGACATCAACATGTAGATAAACCATAGGAACGCAATCTTTTCCATACGAAATTTCGGTACAGCAAACGGACATTACGACGAAAACGTCATATTCTTGCACGGAGAAGATACAGGATCAGCTGATTGCGAGACCGTCAAGATGGCGGACTTCAAACTGCATATACAACACCGCTGGCCAGTTAACTCCCGGAGCTAGAAAAGGCTATATAGCCCCGCGAATTGACGTCAAAGCTGCTCCCAGGCCCACACCTTTTCCTTTCAAGAAAATGATTCTCTCTTGTCATATAAGTGTCCGTTCTAACATGAAATTGTGTAATCATTGGCCCGCCCTTCTTTGTCCACGGCTCTGAATGCAATTTTAGTGGATTTTCTACTTATCCATCCGGGCACGTGGACACTTTGACGCGGCAAAATTGATCGCTGCTATCAGTTAAACACGTGTGGTGTGGTCTCTTCTAAGAAATGAAGGGCAGCAGATAAAGAATATATAGCTCGACGTCCCACCTGGCGTGATCTCACGAGCCTTTTACTCTTGCTCAAACTGAATTCTTAAAAAAGTTGTTCTAACTCGAGAACCAAGTTGACGCTTTGAAGCGGAATTAATATTAGATGCAATTTCCTCGGTCCTACAATTTTTATTTAAGGAACCTGGCTTTTAAAACGTCAGCTGGTAGTAGAGATGTCGATAATTTGGACGCTATTTCTCTCTAAATTCTTCACATGGAAACCTGTTTAGACAGTTTAAAAAACAACAACAGACAGATAGATAGGATAGCTGGACAGCTAGGTAAATAGACAGATTAACAGACATACAGATACACAGGTAGGTATATAGAGATATAGACAAGTAGTTAGACAGACAGATAGATACATAGATAGATAGAGAGATAAACAAATAGACAGACAGGTGACAAATACATAGATAGGCAGGTAGACAGAAAGATACAGACAGAGATAGACAGATAGATTGGTAGCTAGACAGACGGACAGATAGACAGTTAGGTATTATAACAGGATTAACAGGTAGGTATATGTAGGGAGACACAAAAGTAGGTAGATAGAGATAGATAGATTGATTGATAACAGCGATAGATACACATTTGTGAACGTCCCAGATACAATTCAATAATCAAGCTGATGATTTAGCTAAACACGAACTACGATAGGCAAGTAGATAGAAAGATAGGTAGACAGATAGATCGATAGCTAGGCAGACGGACAGGTAGCGGACAGGTAGACAGATAAGTATATAGCGGGAGGGACATGTAGGTATATATAGAGAGATAGAAAAGTAGGTAGATAGACAGATAGATTGATAATAGCGATAGACACACATTTGTCAACGTCCCAGTTAGAATTCGATAATCAAGCTGATGATTTAGCTAATGCTAAACACGAACTACGACAAGATCTAAGTAAAGGAATTATTCATCACTATATGATTCGATGCTTCGTATCACGTATTAGGTGTGCACGGAAACAAAGTATAGCGACCCACCGGGGCTTGGGTTTGTTATGTCGAGTCGCTGGTTCATTAAGTCGTAATGAGTCTTGCGAGAGAACTCTTACAGCGGCTTTCCTCTTATCAGCTTACCAATAAAGAGAATCGGGGACGCCATTTTTATTCATCGTAATATTTGGAATCACCCATCCCTTCATAAAAGGAGGATTATATTGATTTAACTCTTATTAATCTAAACCAAATATCATTTCTTATTGTATTGTATGGATCAGGTTATCGAAACCATCGGTTCCCCTACCGACATTACATCGCATCCAGCGATTAGATATCCGGGGCCCACCTGTTGGTCGAGTAAATGACGTTGCGTCATGGATGACAGCAAGGATCACAAAGACCTTTGGGTCTGCCCTAATGATCGTCAGCTGGCGCTTCGTGCCAAGTACGAGTTTTTTTTAATAACCTTTGAAGCTTTTCCAATTTCCTAGCCGAGTTTTCGCTATTGATTTTCCAATCATCGCCGCAATTCATTATGCAGGCTGAAATCAGGCTGGTCCATTAAGAGCGAAAGAAGTAAAAGGGGCGTTGCTTCCAATCCCAAATCAACCAGTTTAACGGACGAGGAACACGAGAAAATCGTTCAGGTGATTAAACGCGCCGAGAGCATCGAACTGGGTGAACAAGAACGAGTTGGGTAAATAATTTCCACAATGTTTAAATTTAAGTACATAAAATTCACCAATGAAGTAATTTTACCAAAATTAACGACTTTGCGTGTGTTTTCAACTGTGTAGACCCTAAAGAGCACGAAAAGTCAATTAACCGCCCCAGATTCGCTATATTAAGTTATATCGGCGTATGTTGTATAAATCAGGCGATTAGTGGAACGACTGGAGAATATGAAAAAGCACACCATGGGAGATGGCATAAATCAGTGTATACTGTGCGGAGATCCTTTCGGTCTTTGGTCGGGACCCACTCATCTCGTATGCAGAGACTGTGCCAGGGTAAGGATCTTATATGCTTTCTCTAACTTATCTCATTTCTTCCCACACAGTAATCAGGCTTCTCCATTCTCTCTAAAGCCAATTTGGATACTATGTTCAAGTTTTATCGAGATATTTGCGGGTGCGAGCTCGTTCTCCCTATTACGGAGAGCTAACGTTATTATACGAGATCATGAAAGACACTCAACCTGCAGATAAGCTGCAGTGGGAAATCACCCATCCAATTAGGGCACCCCGTCTCGACCGTCAAAATAGCTCAATAAACTTTTTTTTTACGATACGTACGCACGACGGTACGTGCAACTTTGTTTACAGCTTCGTTGAAGTTAAGAGCCGCCCCTCTAGATTGGTAGCCGTGTTTTTCACCTCGGCAAAATCAAGCTTCATTATGCTGATTTATGATAATTACCCTTCAAAACAGTCGGTTTGCCAAAAGTGCGCCATCGAAGCATCGCGGAGCTCCAAGGATGTTTCCTGGCTGTGTAAACTTTGCGCAGAGACAAGGGAAATCTGGAAGAAATCGGGCGCCTGGTTCTTCAAGGTACGGCGCACCATTATACGGCTAATTAACGAAACAACTAATTAGTGTTTAATTATTGTTAGAGCTTTCCCAAATACAAGATACCTGAGAGAAAACTGGAGGAACACAGTAAATATTCTTCCGCCAAAACGCTAGATTCGAAACGAACACAGCGACCGTCGCCCCCTATCGGCAAATGGGCGCAGAAAGCTGTTTACGATAACCCATCCGGTAAGTAAAAATTAATGCATTAAGGAGTAATTTTAATTTTTTATTTTATGTCTTTGTATATCAATATTGATATCTGAAAATTAGCTGTTCAATAGTTTAATCCTCTTAGTTGTGATAATTTCGTGCTGTTTTCAAGTTGTACCGCAAGGTGGCGCTGATAAAAACAAATCAAAACGGGGAATAGTCAACACAGGAATTTTACGAATTTTTAAACTTATTTTATAAAAAAGAGGTTAATTTACAAACATTTTTGAGTACGTTTTGATGTTTCCCAATTGTTCGCTTCTTATTTCTCTCAGCAGATTCGTTTCAGTGATTTTAAGATAATTTAAAATCAAAAAAAGACTACACATAATGATGAAGTTCGTAATTAACAATTAACTGAATTACCGTGTCATTATATTTGCATAGCACGCCATTTTCGGCCACTTATTGACTTTTTATGTGATACGGAAGGGTTGCTACTCTCTATTTTCATCTAAATTTAAATACGTTAGTATGGTAACATGTAATCTTGTTCAACCTGAAAATAATTCAAAATAACGTTAACTTGTTACTTATTGTTTTGTGCAATTTTTTTAAAACAGGTAATGAACATTCAGATGACAACGAAAGTAGCAGCTCAGACGAAGGCATGGGAAAAGGCATCAGCCGAGTGACGACTACAGTAAATGACTACTCGGGCAGTTCTTCCCCGAGCCTCGCCTCGGTGCTCGGGGCTCTACCGTCGTTTTTACGAACTCCCTCGTCTGGCGGAGGTACTTCTAATGAGCTTGAGACGTCTAGTTCATCTCTCAGGTAGTGGATTACCTTTGTTAGGCTAAATCGTGCTTCATTTAATGTTATTTTGGTTACACCAGAAGCTTGTCCGGAAGCAGGTCGTTGCGAGCTAGCCCCCAGAACAGTGTTACAGACAGCGACCGCGGATCCTCCGTAGCAACCCGCAGTGTCTCACCCTATCGACTGGAATCGCAATCTACCAACGAGAGTTTCTCCAGCGACGTGGCAGACTCTAGTGTCGAAGTTTCCTCGACAACATTGAAACCCATGCACTTCCCCAGCGCACCCAAGTCACCGCTGCAGAGAAGTCGGGCTTTCTTTTCGCGCCGCGAGTCGAGCAGCGCCAGCGAGGCATCCACTTCGTCGCAAGATGTCCCAATGGTTACGAAGCAGTCGGTTCGAGGATCTCCGTCTCCCTTAGCTGCCACGCCGATAACGGACGAAATCAATCCTAGTTTAGACAGTAAGAAGCAAACCAAGATTCATTTTTTAACATTAAATTTACACGAAATCTCTTTACATACTTTTTAGTTTTCAACAAGCAAAGGGCGAAGTACTATTTGCTAAAAATGTTTTATGATTTCTAATGATTTTTGGCTTTTTACAGCGTCTTATGGACAGCTGGAATTCTCAATTCTCTATGACGAACCCAATCAGGCGCTACACTGCACCATCCTCAGAGCCAGGGTAAATCACTTATTAACTATTTATTTAGACAATGACGTCATTTTACAATTTACCTTCAGGGACTACGCGCAATGGACGTTAATGGACTCTCTGATCCTTACTGCCTCCTTCAGCTGACACCGGGAGCAAACAAGGTCTGTCTTGTCAATCAATAGCTGAGCCGAACTCTTTCGGTAACAACATTATTAACTAATTTGAAGTTTAATTAAACTTTTCTATTTTGTAAATTGTGATAATTTTAAGTTTGGGATCCTCAGCGGTTAGGAGAATAAGATTATTAGTTAGTCTGTAATCTTTATGTCTGTCCAGTAGGTTCGATAAATTCAGTTCGAGGTGTTCAGTTCAAATTAATCAAACGCAACTTTCTTGTAGGATTCGAGGATGAGGACCCAATCGATGCAGAAGACACTGAACCCCGAGTTTAACGAAACCCTCACCTATTACGGCGTCTCCATGCACGATGTCAGCCGGAAAACGCTGCGCATTTTAGTTATTGGTTGGTGTCTAGCAACAGCGCGAGCCTCTTTTACCTTTTGTACTTAAAGCTTCTTTTCAAAATAGACGATGACGTCTTTGGAGACGAACCTATCGGCGAGACCAAAGTCGTTCTCAATGCCCTCAAACCGCAGCAGACGAAGATTTACCACGTTTTCCTGGAAACTCCTAGCGTGGTATATACCAAATTGAAATGTCATATTATTCTTCATATTTTAAGCTAATTACGGAAGGATTACCTCACAGTCTTGGCTAAAATCTCTGTTACTGGAACCTACAGTCATTTATTGTTGTAATCATTACATTTAAACTGAATCGACATATGAACGGCTTACGTAATAACACATTTGAAATGCTAATTTGGCTTGTGAATACTTTCCCCCGCAGGCCGTTCGCTCCTTGTTAGACGCGGGAAAGGACCGCGGCCAGATTCAGGTCTCCCTGCGCTATTCCCAACAAAAGGGCTCTCTCATTGTCGTCATCATCCGGTGCCGCAACTTACCTCCGCTGGATAGCAATGGACTTTCGGACCCTTTCGTCCGAGTGTAATAATTAAAAGAAAAAACATCTTTTAAAGTTTACACATTAAAATTTTAAATTAACTGGTCTATAATTATGATTATCGTAATTATACAACAGCAGGGATTGTACTTAGTTCTATAATCTGTTGGAAATTTACAGACATTTAAAACCCAGCGTTCGTCGCAGTCGTAAAACCAAAACCGTCGTCAAGTGGAAAACCCTCTGTCCGGAGTACAACGAGGAGTTTGTCTTTGAGACCAAATTGAGCGAACTGGCGCAGCAGCGACTGGAATTGACCGTCTGGGATAAGGATTTCGGAAAGAGCAACGATTACATCGGTACGTATTCTATCGCATATCGTAAATTACCCTATCACGTACTATCTGTCGTGTCAGTATAAAGTTAGATTTTACTTAACTGCAGTTAGTCTAATTAAAATACTTCATGTGCGTGGATAAGAACAGTACGAGTATCAGATGAATACTACATTTAAGTTTATGTCAATTCAGTTAAAAAGATACTACAATTTTATTTATTTAAAATTAACTGTAGGAATATCAAGGATATTATTATTCTCATTTCATTGAATATTTTCATGTTATCTTATAAGATCTCGATTAATAGAATGTTATAATTTTTGAATTTTTTTTTAGTTTGTTGTAAATATAACTTCGATCACCAACTTTTAAATCTTAACAAATTATATTTATCCGTCTAGTTTCACTGTAATGGATTTAGTGCAGAACAGCAAATAATGGGTGTCCGGTGTCATTTGATTTATGTTTTCACTTTTTATTCAAACATCAGGTTGCCTATGTTTGGGTCTGAACGCCAAAGGTGAACGTTTGAGACACTGGCTGGACATGCTAAAATTCCCCGATCAAACGCACGAGAAGTGGCACCAGCTGAGTTACCATCACTTGACGGACAACTCGTAAAACCTCTTCACGTATTCTCATTTTAATTTATTTTTACTTTTGAAAAATTTGTACAAAAAAAAAATTCCAAGTAGCAAGGCGATTGAATCATAAAATTATCAGATCCCTCACCCGCTCTTTTTGAGAAAGAATCCCAAATACTTGAGTTAATAGCACCCCCGCCCCCCCTCCTCTAGCCACCGAAAACGCATCAAATTCCATGACTTTTATCACTGGTTTCCCAAGCTTCTCTAAGACGTTCCATGGCGGTTCTATCTGTGTTCGGTGATTATTACACACATAGAATAAAAGTGAAATATTAGAAACAGAAATTCAAATGGCTTCTGTTGAAACCATAACGGAATGGGTTTTGTTGACGGTGCCGTCTTTTCCGTTGTAATCTTAAGACTTTCGGTAAATCCACAGAGATAACAAGTCGCTGTGGATAACAACAGGGAATGGCTGGGACAAGGGGGGATTCTCTTTTATTTATTTTTTTTCCGGTTAGATATATAACTCAGGTGTACTCTGTTTGTTTTCCTTTTTATCAAAGGGCAAACACTGAGACCCTAAAAAAAATTCTTGGGTTAAACCCTCAGCTCGCTATCTATAAATTCATCTTTACACAGGAATTTCACTTCTGTAGGCAACAAGACTTTTACTTTTGGGCGTCAATAGCACACAGCTAGATATGGAGATAAAATTAAAGGTTTTAAATTATAAAAAAAATTTTAATAAATAAACAAGGAGAATATTTAAAAGTATTATTCCTTAAAATAAATTTTAAAAAGTATATGTCACAATAATATTATAACAGTTATAATATAAGGAACATGATAACGTAAAACGTAATTATAATATAAATCATATTTAAATATAAAAATTAACCAAAGAGAAAAATGCGAGAGAGAAAAAAATTACAGTAAAACCTGTTTGAAGAGAATCCTGCGCAGTAGAGGGCGTTCCATCTGGCCCCCAAGGGGGATCGTGTATAAGAGGAATCGCAAATTCTATTCAAAGTGGGACATGCACTCTCGGGTCGTTTCTCTGAGAATTTTTTTCCTCTCTCTCTCTCTTATCTGTTCCAGTCGGACCAGAGTGAAAGTGAAAGTTTCTCGGTAGAAAAAAAACGTTCCATTTTTTGGAATTTATAAATAACTCGACAGAGTCGTT
>JAIQCU010002060.1:0-34631 GCA_022114935.1 Leptestheria dahalacensis
CAGTAAGTCTCTCTCTTTCTCTCTTTTTTCAAAAGAAAATCGAATCTTCCTATACAGCAGTAATATTTCCCAACCGTAAAGGAAAATATCCAGCAGCCTTAGGGAACAGATTAAAACCTTGTTATTTATTTCGTGCAATGTGCCATTGGGTTCGAATTATGGTCTTTGATGAGAAAATACTAAGACGCAAAAAACCTTTCCAACATGGCGTACTGTCTTTTAGCTGATCTTTTTCTATAAAGTAAATTGAAGATACAAGCAGAGAACCAAATTAAACTTTATAACGAACTTCTGTTAACAGTCAGGTCTCGCCTACTGATACAAGAAGACTTAAATTAGGGAAAATTAACACACGTTTTTACGAGCGCCGTTAACACGGTCGTTTTAACGCTTCCGACGAGTGTCAACAGTTCTGACTAATTAACAAATTCCTTGGAGCTGGCTCTCTAAGAAAAGACTAGGCAATACCAACAAACCAGTTTCAACGAAACATAACTAATTGTGTCAAGTACTTCTAAGTAAACGTGCGTTTTTTTTGGACTCCTATAACTTTATAATTCTAAGATTATTTGATGATTGACGATCCTTGATTCGTGTGAACTCGAATGAAATATGGGATGTATGGAGTTTGTTATTGTTTATTACTCTTGCTACTTTTCATCACCAGTGCTTACTAGTTTAACTAAAGTGCTAATATTCTACCTTTGGTTAACATATATGCCTTGTTAGAGTTGTTACTACTTTTTCTTTTATACTGTGCTGGAGGATCTTCGTCCAACTTTTAAATACTACTAGTACTAGTGCTGAATTCTATGAAAGCTACTATAAATACTGCTACTACACATAGATACCTACTAGTACTGTACTATTACTAACACTACTACAACTACTTTTGATGTATTACTACTACTACTACTACTACTACTACTACTACGACCACTACTACTACTACTACTACTACTACTACGACTACTACGACTACTACTACTACTACTACTACTACGACTACTAATACGTGATAATTGTAATTTTTATTACCTACTATTAATGCCATTACCACCATTATTGCTACTAATAAATTCTTTCTTTATAACTTTTCAGTTTTATATATATATATATATATATATATAAATAGATATATGCTTCAGCTACTACTGAGACGCGTTTGAAAAATATGACGCCTGTTCCGTCTAGCGGCAGTATTTCTCGGGTAAGAAGATAAACGACTCAGCAAGTGGGATAAGCGATTTTTCTGCTCTCTATATGCAGATTTTCCTCCAGCTGTGAACTCGTCTGCATAAGGTGCCAATACATATCCTTTTATAACGCAGCAATACATGCAAGAGAAAAATAGAAAACCGTGAAAATAGAGAGGAAATATGTTTCTTTTTGTGATGAAAAGCACACCGGTGGCCCGGTTGACGTTTCGCTTCGCCACCACCTAAAGCGAAAGCTGTGTAATATATATTTAGGAATTTTTTTAAGCGTATCAAAAATAGCCTACCAGCTACTCTAGATCAATGTTTATAGCACTCGCTCAGACTTCGAGAGCTCAACATTTGTGTGATGTCCTGAACTGTTTTGCCCGTATAAAATAATGCAAAGTATACAGCCTCCTTTAACCTATAAAACAGTTATTTCAAATGGTCTATCTATTATAATTATTGTCCATTTCAGTTATCTATCAACCTGTCTATTTATCTATCTGTCTATTTATCTGTCTATCTATCTACTATCTATCTATCTATGTAGATATCTATATATCTATCTATCTATCTGTCTATCTGTCTATCTACTATCCACCATCTTTCTCTTTCTCTCTCTCTCTCTCTCTCTCTCTCTACCTATCTATCTGTCTATCTACCTATCTATCTGTCTATCTATCTATGTAGATATCTATCTCTCTATCTCTATACTATCTACTATCTCTCTCTCTCTCTCTCTCTCTATCTATCTATCTGTCTGTCTATCTATCTACTATCTATATATTTATCTGTCTATCAATCTGTCTATCTATCTCTCTACCTCTCTCTCTCTCTNCTCTCTCTCTCTCTCTCTCTCTCTTTCTATCTATCTATCTACTTGTCTATTTTTCTTTTTACGTACTATCCAACTACCAACTGACTCATGCATCATTTCATACGCGTCGCTCATCACCGCTCGCGCTTATGACATGTTCAATGGTAACGCATAAATCGCTTATACATACTGGGCCGAAATGTACGAAAAAGTATCGGACTTGGATCGACTCTTCGGGGTATTGCCGGGACATGGATATGGACAAGGGTATAAAGGGGAGAAAGGAGAAAGGGACAGAGAGGGGATACCGGGAAAAGGGGGAAGACATACCAAAGGGAATTCCATTTATCCCCACAAGGGATGTGTTTGTCAACGAAGAAGGTACTTTGGCGGGTGCTTCCATTTTTAGCTGCAGCCACATAACGTCCCGTACAAGGGAAGAAGCCTCACTTATTGCCCGTGAAATTGAAGAGCTTATTTCACTCTTACCCAAAAGAAATACTCGTCTCCTTCCCGTTTTCCATCGTTTTCCCCCTTTTTTTTACTCCACGTGGAACTTTCCTTCCATTACGCGTTTTTATGGACAGTAACGTAAAGGTTACTGTATATCTGCAGGCAGAAAACACATAAGACAACATGAATAAGCTGCTTTATACTCAAGTAAATGATTGAAGTACGCTGTACAAGTCTGGTGGTGAATACTACTAAAACTCATCATTTGAAATAAATCAATACTTAAATTAAGTTAGACGAAATCAATTCATCATTAGTTCAGTAAACTAAACATCAAAGATTATATTGTATCTAACTAATTGTACGTAAAGATGCTGCTATCTCGTGTTTACAGTACATGCCTATTGGCCAAGTAACGGAGTCTTTTTACTCAACTCTGTTTTACTCAAGTTAACCTTCACAATCCTAGTTTATAGGGAGGATTACTAGGCTAATCTTTCATTAAAATTACTGATTTTTTAAAACTATACAGGTTTGGTCCAGGAACACGATCTCCTAAACACAATCGAAATACCCTTTCGGGATCATTCGACACTTTATTTCGAACAAGGATTTGACTCTTTCCCGGCCTTCGGTCTACGTTCCGGACACGATGTCAAGATACCCCATCGACTCCACCTTCCGGATAAACTCTATTACAACTTTTCAGTCCTGGTTACTGCCAAGCCCGAGTCTTCAGAAGGTAAAAAGCTTGGGGGTAACTCCACTCCGTAGATTGTTGTCGCTAGATGGAGCTAATGGAGCTAGCGCTAATCTCTTTCTGCAATAGTGTAGTTTTCATACTTCAGCAATTACTGAATAGCAATTAGGTTAACGCTATTGAAAATTACATCAATTATTTTAACTCTGTACAAGTTAGTCAAGTTGATAGAAGTGTGAAGCAACATGGGATAGCAAAAGAAAGGATTTCGTAACAGTTATAAACTTCCATCCTGTACAGTTCATTGTAAATGGTTGTTAATGACCTCATAGTTCGTTGCTATATCTTTAATACAATCAAAAATTATGTTACGATAAACTTTGATTTATATCAGATATGGGTTTGTATACTGTGCACTGTAAAAATGTCTTCTCCCAAGACGACATAAAACTTGATGTATCCCGACTGAAATGGGTTTCTTTGCAGGTGGGTTCCTATTCGCCGTGGTAAATCCCCTGGACACTTTAGTGCAGTTTGGTGTCAGGATTGGACCTGGTGGTCCCGGCCAGAGTAATTTGTCGCTCTATTTCACACCTCCTGCGCCGCATATACCCTCACAGGTTTAATTTACTTTTCTTTCCAATACTAGCAAGTTATAGTACTAGACTTAATATTGTATTAACACAATTACATAATGATAACAGTTGAAACGACAGACCAGACAGGATTTTGATGAAAAGTGAAGGGAATTCATGGATCTCTTAAACTTTAGAATTTTATTTAGGCAAAACTAACAATCTGATTTAAATGAAACTTTACTAGTATATAAACTACTATTAGTTCTTTAGTCAGTATTTTTTTGGTTGTTATATCTGTAAAAACTTGTATGCCATAAGCGATTAACTTTTCCCCGGCAAGAACCCTTTTTTATTGCTCGAGATTGTACTTCCGGTAAAATAGGGGACGAATGTTCTGCAATGAAATTACAAAACAACGCAAACGAGAAACTGGGTAGTAATCGACTATTAATTTGAAGAAACGAATCTCTAGTAAAAAGCTCCATAGATGGCGTAACGGCAGATGTAGCCTTTTTAATTTATAAGGATCGGATCAATCTGTTATTTTATATAAAGGGCGTCAATACAGCTTTGTGGTTTATTAAAAATCCTTATTTTCATATTCTGGAGACTCTTGGTACAGGTTAGTGTCTGGTCTGTCGTATAACTAACCTTTACAGTAGTTTGTAGTAGTAATTTGAAGTACGTACTGAAGTATTAGCAATTAGTAGCAAATATTAGTAGTAACACAGCAAGAAGTAAAATCTCTAGTAGTGCTTTGTATCATTGTGTGGCAGTATAGTAATAACAGCAGCTGTTGCATATCGAGGACCAACGCTGTTAAATAGTATGGGTAGCAGCCAAATACGTAGTGAGTAGTACCCTTTAGTAGTGTCACTAAGTAGCAGTACCCAGTATAGGTTAGTAATAGTAATAGTAATAATAACAGTAGGATCAGTATTTAATACTAATTGTGGTAGTAGTAGTGGTGGTGGTCAATACTAATATATCTAGTAGTGTTGCTTAGCAGTAGTACCTAGTAATAGTGCTAGTAGTGAAAGGGGCTAGGTAGTAGTACTAATACTAGTAAACTACGGCCACTAATAGTTATATAATATATAACTAATAATAATAATAATATAGTTAATAATAATAACCTGGTACAATAGTAGCGGTGACAGTACTACTAATAGCAATTGTGTTAATAGTGCCTGTAGTATTAGTGGTATACAGCACTATTAGTAGTGGTTAATACTAATACAAATAGCACTAATATCTAGTACTAGTACTTGTAGCAAAACGGGGTTGGGTAGTAATATTGCTACTACTGATAATAGTACTACAGGAGTAGCAATAGTAGCATACTAGTAGTAATGATGTTACTAGTACCGGTAGTAGTAGTCGTAATCGTTCTGATTGTTGTCGTAGTAGTAGTAGTAGTAGTAGTAGTAGTAGTAGTAGTAGTAGTAGTAGTAGTAGTCGTCGTCGTAGTAGTAGTCGTAGTAGTAGTAGTAGTAGTAGAAGTAGTAGAAGTGGTAGTAGTAGCACTTATAGCGAGTCCATCTATGTGTAAGTTCATTATACCAATAGCGACTTGTCTAAATTCATGAAATAAAGGGCATGTTAGTAGAACTGACGTAACTGATTCGATTTGTCCAACCGTAGGTTCTATCCAGCTTCATAGTTCCAGCGTTTACGAAAAGGTGGGCGCGATTCGCCTTCCGAGTCGTAGGTCCAGCAACACCGGGCCAGGGACCCAACGTGACATTGTTCTTCAACTGCCGCGAGTACGGAGGACTGGTCTCGAGCGTCCCGTGGCAGCAGCTCACCTTTGACACAGCTTCCACTCTATACATCGGACAAGCTGGGCCACTCATTGGAGGAGAATACGTTGTAAGTTACTTTGTCTCTAATTCGACTAGATTTCAGTTAATACTTACTGTGCTATTGTGTTCCTAGTGTGTAAAGATGTCTTATGCTCTCAAAAGAGATATCAAACTAGAAATTACATTATCACGTGTAGGTTTATTTTGTTGGTTATCGGGTGCCATTACATGTACACGTATTACAATATTATTAATATTATCACATTTAATAACGTTATTAAAAAACAATATATATCGTTGTTATTAGAACATTCTATCTATCTATCTGTCTATCTGTCTATCTATCTATCTATCTATCTATCTATCTATCTATCTATCTATCTATCTATCTATCTATCTATCTATCTATCTATCTATCTATCTATCTATCTATCTATCTATCTATCTATCTATCTATCTATCTATCTATCTATCCATTTAACTGTCTATCTGTCTATCTATCTATCTATCTATCTATCTCTCATATCTCTCTATCTCTCTCTCTATCTATCTATCTATCTATCTTTCTACCCATCCATCCATCTATCTATCTCTGTCTGTCAATCTTTCTGTCCATTTTCCTATCCGTCTACCTTATCTATCTACTAATCTACCAATCTACCTAATTACCAATCAATCCATCCATCTATCAATCTAATACGCAGGTAATAGAGGCGTTATGTATGGTTCTACGACCCGGACCCTTAACTATCTATCTATCTGTCTGTCTGCCTACCTTTTCTAACTAAATCTATGTGGATATAGATTGTCCCTACATATTACATACTACATACATATTACAAATGTAATTGCGTACATAGATGGATAGATGGTGGATAGATGGGTTAAAGAAAACAATTTAGTTAATGGGTTAACTGTATCTTCATAAGATAAAGGGTTCGTTTGACGCGGAGGTAAATGGATTGATCTTTCCGTTTCGTGACAAGCAATTTCACCTTTATTTTATTTTACTTTTTGCCCCGTCTTGCTCCGCGAAATGCAGTATGATGCGTTATCCCCACCTGGGAAATGAGTTCTGTCAGGCGAGGAAATTATTAAACGCCTTGGCGAAACAATTAAACTCGTCTCGTGTGGCCCCAAGCAAAGATATACACACACACATGTAATATGAAAAAAATTGACGGCGCAGCACAAAACTTGGACTAGATCGAGGGGTTTGCAAGTCCACGGAAATGTGAAGAATCTTTAAGATTCCCTCAGAATTTGTTGCATTTTTCGGAATTTCTCATGGATTTTTAAAAGGATATTTTCCTCAGAATTTTATGAGAATTTGGCTGAAGTGTTCCAGGATTCTCGGACTTGCGAACCCGTCGGACTGGATGATGATAACATCGGAAAACTAGAATCAACGAGGACGAAACAAGTTTGGGTTGGTTCGTGTTACGTTATCATTGGCATCGCGTTATAGTTCGGCAAAAAAAAGATGATTACCTCTCTGCAGATATACATTAAGTTTAATTATACACAGGATTTACTGACATTATCATAGTCATATCATCAAAATGACATGTTGAATTCGAAAGCCATGATATGGTACAAGAGAAACGGGTTCCGAATGGTATAGGAAAACTATAGATTTGTTTAACTTTGGAATTTTGTTTTGGTGAAACTTACAATCCGATTTAAATGAAACTTTACTGATGTATAGAATATAACCATTTCTACCTTGAGTATTTTTTTCATTTTTATATCTTTTAAAACGTAGGCGCCATAAACGATCAACTTTTGCCCAACAAGAACCCTTTTGAGTTGCTCTAGACAGTACAAAGCAGTAATACGTGGCTGTACGATGTTCATTAAGTTAATTAAGTTAACTAAATAGTAAAAAGTTAAATTGATACTGGTCTAAGACGGGAAAACTAATTCAAAAGTAAGAATTCCATGAAATAACATAGGCCTGTTTAAGAGTCTCATAGATTCGGGTGTCTGCTACCTTTTTTTTATGATTAATGAAGTCAATTAGCTGCAGCAGAGTGAGAGTTATTAGGCAACTCATTAAGCGACGACAGATGAACTACTAGCACGTAAGGCTAAGCAGTTTTACTGACTTGACGTTGCCAAGATGTCTTCTTTCTATTTCCAGTCCAGAGGGGTGGGGGGGCACAGACGAGAGCCAGACTTATAGAAAGCTGCTTAAGGTTTTAACCGGTCAGTGGCCGTTCAAGTACCGGTCTGTGCATAGCACACAGGTTCTTCTCCAGCGTGCACCCTCTCCACTGTAACTCTGCCTGAAAATAACATCCACATGGTGCAGGGTTGAACTTTATCGTTCAATGGACATTAGTTTACGAGGATTGATGAAAATTTGTGGAGACACTTTGAAACCGTGTAATGACTGCTAGCCTGCGGGAACCATGATGAGCTCAAAGAAACCTAACGCGCTATTGACTCTAGTTTACTATTTCCTTTGGCAGGGAGCCATTCAAGAACTGAAACTGACCAACTCGCCCCATCTGGCCGCTGTACAATGCGAGGACTCCCTACCTGTGAGTATCTATCTATCTATATATATACCACGCCTTTTTATCCATTACTGTTGTTGTGTTATCTGCCCGGCTTGCCAATCCTTACCTGCTGGTAAAACGATTCTCCTGCGCGTAGTTTACGATCAGACCGAACGGCCCGTAATTCTGTCCCTTTCTCTATTTTCATTTCTGTGATTCCAAGTCTCTGGGTTATTTTATTTATTTATTTTTAGTGGATGTCGTCTCGGATGTTTAAGAATGTTGACTTTTCCTAATAGTCTTTTGCATTCTTTTAAAATCAACTTTATAAATACTATTCATACTGGTTTATATAATTAATTGTAACGATTTCTAATTGGGGTTGTCATATATTTAATTAGTTAACTTAAGTACACGGGCTAATGTTGATTCTTTGTAATATATAGGTTTAGATAACCGACTTTATGTAGCAGTCATATAAAGCAACATGAGTCGAGTCGAGTTGAGTCGACAAGTCGATCGAGTCCTCACACGGAATTACAATTATTCAAGACCTCGTTATTCTAGCTGCACTATAATACTGTCTGTTATTAAGATTATCCAGTGGTGATATTGTGTTACGAACCAACCGATTCCAGTACCGCCATAGTAGCCATAAGACCTCTCATCCATCGCAGTCAGACGACATGACGTTTGAAATGAAGCAGTAAAAATAAACGCTCCCTTATAAAAGCGAGAAACACAGCAGACACGATCGGATTACTTTCTCCTCGTTTGGCCGCTTCTTGGTGCCAAAAAAGCACAGAAAGTAAAAAGAGAAATAAAAAAGTAGAAAACCCGTAAAACATCCCAGACACACACACACACACCACTTGACGCATTTACATTACCAACTTGAAACAATCACCGCGCGGTATTCATTCTAGTACACTCGCTAACTCGAAGATAAGTCTGGACAAAGTTATCTTTCCGATTTGCCTCGTTTGGTATTTTAATTTTGATTCCAAGTCATGTGGAATGAGCGAATAGGAACGACTGGGACGACAGCTGCGTTTGATTTCAATGATAATTCTAGTTTTCATGCTTGAAGCCAGTTTTACTCTGGCGAAGAAGAAGAACCGAAACTTCAGGCTAAAGATAAAGGATGTCAAGTGATATTACTGAAGATTCCTTTTACAATTCAACCGCAATTATAAGAATGTCAAAACTCGACGAATGGCAAAATTTCTAGAAAAACGGCGACCGGATTTTGACAAGTAGGCCGGTGTCCTTGTCATCGCAGCATGAATTATGGATCGGATTCCTCCTCGCTGGCAGGAAAAATCTCCAGCTGAGGGAGGCTGAGACCAGCGGAACGTGTCGTGACTTGGCTGCTGCTGTACAGTCTAGAGCAGGAAAAAAAAAACAAGTCCTGAAATTGTTGTTAATTTCTAAACTTTAGGAATTTATTCTGGCTAAACTAACAAACTGATTACAAGGAAACTTTCAGAGTGCATTAAGCACTTCTAGACGTATGCCCAGTATTTTTTGGGCAGCGATATCTTTAAAAGTGTAGGAACAATAAGCAAACAACTTTTCCCCAGCAAGAACCCTTTTTCCTATTGCACGCGAGAAATGTCTCACTTTCCGCTTAACAAAGATAAGAAGTGAAAAGGGCATCAAGTTGTCTGACACGTACCAAACAAACGGACTAGCTCATTGGCGACGTTTAATCAGGTTACTTTAAGAGACGACAGGCCTATCGTGTCTATTCCATTCTAACTATGTTTAAGCTACCGTTTATACGCATTAGCTGTCTATAGTGTCGACTTACTTACCTACCAGTGTGTGTCGTCTACCTTTTCTATCTACTGCGTATCTGTATGTGATCCACCTTATCTGTCTATCTGTCTATCTGCCCATCGGTTCATCTGTTTTATCTATCTATTTACCTACCTACCTACAAATCTATCTAGTCTATCTATCTACCTTTTTGCCTGTCTGTATATTCTGTCTAGCTATCTGTCTGTCTGTCTACCTATCTAACTGTCTGTCTATCTATCTATCAAACCTATTTATCCATCTATCTAACTATCTACTTTTTTGTCTGTCTGTCTACCTATCTAACTCTCTGTCTATCTATCTATCAAATCTATCTATCCATCTATCCTATCTACCTTTTTGTCTGTCTGTCTGTCTACCTGTCTATCAAATCTATCTATCTATATATCTACCTTTTTGTCTGTCTGTCTATTCTGTCTACCTATCTGTCTGTCTGTCTACCTATCTAACTTTCTGTCTATCTATCTATCTATCTATCAAATCTACCTATCTGTCTGTCTATCGATCTATCTATCTATCGGTCTATCTATCTATCTATCTATCTACTTTTTGTCTGTTTATTCTGTCTACCTGTCTGTCTATCTATCAATTCTATCTATCTATCTGTCTATTTTGTCTATCTATCTATCTATCTATCTATCTATCTATCTACCTATCCATCCTTTTTATCTGGCTGTCTATCTATTATCTGTCCTATCTACCTACTATCTGTCTATCTATATCTATCTATCTATCTATCTATCTGTCAACTATATTTTTTATATGTCTATCTATTAATCTACCTATCCTTCTATCGGTCTGTCTATCTATCTATCTGTGCATTTATTTACTTATCTATCCATCTGTCTATCTACCTACCCATATCTCTATATAACAACATATACATCTAATAAGCAGATAATAACAGAGACGTTATTTATGGTTTTACGGCCCTGTAGCTTCTCGAGTCCCTTTTTTTCGTTCTACTTAAGACGAGGCGTTTCCCTTTTTCCAAATCTTTTTCTATCCGAGTAAAAAGAGAAGTAAAAGAAATGCAAGATTTATATCGTCTAGCTAGCTTTTCCTTTTGCGTATATTGGTTGCATTCGGGCGTATCCGAGGGGTTCGCAAGTCGAGTTGCAAAATCTTTCAACAATGTCTCGGAATTTTATAGACGAAATACTTCTAAGGGACTTTTCAGGTTTAATTTTAAACTATTTCCTTATTTTTTCCCCAGATTTTTAGAAATCTTGAATAATTTTTTACAGAAATTTTGGCTAAAGTGTTCGATAATGATTTTCAGACTTGTGAACCCCTCGGGCGTATCTCTCGCCCCCCCCCTCGTTTGCGTGTTGCTTTTTGAGTTGGATTTCTAGAGGTGGAAAAGTCGACTTGAAGGAGCAGTAAATTGTCGCCGTGTAAATACATCCGCAGCAGTTTGGTGGGGGGCAGAAACCTGCAAATAGAATCCTCTTCCAGCCCTTTGCTCTTTTATGACTCATCGTAACTTTTAATGTAACTCGACTTTTCTTGTGATTTGAATGCCGTAATTAATTTATACGATATATTTACTCGGCCTTAGTTAATTAATTTTAAGTAATTGAAAAGTTAACTCAAGTGGAATCAAGTGACAGATAAGACCAGTTCCAAGAGAGATCGGTAAAAAAACATATTGAGATTAATTAGCGTTGGTTTACGTCGAATGCAATTAATAGTTTATGTTGTAGTGCGCTCAGTTGATTGGTTTATATCATTTCATCCTTGGTTTTCATTTCCAGCTTTTAGATTCATTTTCTGGCGACGGTTCAATTCCCTTATTTGACTCGGATTACAGGGTAAGTGGGCTGTTTCAACGTGCGTATTTTGGTGCACGGACCGCTAGTTGGTTTGAATTTGGCGCCAAAATGTCATGTTAATTTAAGACCAGTAATTAATCAACATGAACGGACACAAGGTGGACCAAGACGACAGCGACGATTTCGAAGGTAGCGGTGAACTGGGCTCGGGGACTTTGATCCAAACGGACAAGAAACCCGTTACCGCGCGTCCGTCTGCGACTACTACGCCCCCGTTCCTTCCGCCGCCTCCACCTGCAGGCTCGGATAACGTCGGTACGTTTCCGTTTACACTTACTTGGGCGCTAAATATAATCATAAAGTTAATTATTTAACTTAAATATCATGAAATCAAACTTTAACAGCTGGGTGTACGCTATAACTTTAAATGTTAATTATTTACATCAGCATTTTATTTCATTAGTCGATTCAGTTTTCATTTTGCTTTGCTTATTTTCAGTCTGATTTTCACTTAATTCTCATATAACCAAGACGTATTCTTCGTATGCTTGGTTTCGTGCGTAAAATATCTCTCTCTCCGTTCGTGGCTAAAACTTTCACTTTAGAGTTTTATTTTGTCCAGCCAACTTTCTTAGTCTTCTTTATTTTACTTCTTTTCAATTTTATCTGTACAGTCCGGAGGGAAAAAGTAAGAATCCTGATCTGAATAGCGGAAAATTATTGTAAATTTTAAACTTTTAGGATTTTATTTCAGCTAAACTAACAACCCGATTCGAACGAAACTTTGAGAGTGCGTTGGGTACTACTAGGTCTACTTGTGGTATTTTTTGGGTAGCTTTATCTTTAAAACGTACGAGCAATAAGCAATCCAACTTTTCCCCGGCAAGAACCTCAATGTCGGAAAATCAAAAATTTCCAAGTTTGAGGAATTTATTTTGGCTAAACTAACAAACCGATTCTAACGAAATTTCAAAATTGCGTTGAGTAATATTAATAATAATCATAATAATAATAATTAATTTATCTTCCGATTTGGCTACTTAAAAACGGATTACTTGACGCAGGTCTACTCCACGAGCTCAACGGTGGTCAAGGATTCTACCACGGCGTCAAAGGCGATAAAGGTGAACGCGGAGCGAAAGGCGACCAAGGAATCAAGGGATCCATAGAACCGTCTGGTAAAGTAGCGCCTTCTCTTCCGGACAATGGATTCTCGCCGGCCGTGTGCGGATGCAACGAGACAGCACTCCTTGTCCAGCTCATGCACCTGGTCAAAGAGAACGGTACTATCCAAGGACCTGCAGGAGCCCCCGGACCTCCTGGAACGGACGGTAGACCTGGAATTCCAGGACTGACGGTATGTCGTTTTCATCGAGAGTATCTTTTCTTAAGGGAAATTGAAATTTGTTGTTTTCATAAATATTTGACTTTGTGGCGACGAAAGGGTCCGGAAGGACCGCCTGGAAGAATGGGACCTTCTGGATCGCCTGGAGAAAGAGGACCGCGCGGTGATGTAGGACCTCCTGGAGGCGAAGGGTTAATGGGACCCAAAGGAGAACCTGGAAGAGATGGTTTTTCTGGAATTTCGGGTCCGCCTGGGCCACCGGGACCACCGGGGCCCGCTGCTCCTCCTCTGATCTTTGACGTAAGTTTCATTTCACCTTTTGAAATTAACTGCTGTTTCTGGTTTGTGGAATAAATTCATGACGTTTTACAATTTGCCAACCATAAGGAATGGAAACCGAGAAATTATAAGGTCAGCATAGTCGACGGCATTTTACCTCATCCGTCACTCATTTGATTCCATCTGTATTGCAACTGTCAAGTTCTCAAATATGTTTTTTGGAGATTATCGTTCTTAAATTAATATTTTAATGAAATTTTTATTTAAACTTGGTGATGATTGTTTAATCGCTTTTTCTCGTTTCTTGGTTAAGTATGTCTGATGAAAATAATTGTGTAATTTTTAATGTCATTTGGTTTGATTTGATAATTTTAAGTTCAAATTACATGTTTTGCTGGAATGGTCCACTAGGAATCTTTTGGAGCGTCGGGATTTGGTCCAGTAATGGGCAGACCTGGCAGCCCGGGAACTAAAGGAGAACCCGGGCAGAACGGTAAGTCTGGCCCGCGTGGAGAGCGAGGAGATCCCGGGCACAAAGGGGACCGAGGTGATCGCGGACTGAAGGGAGACAAAGGGGACAGGGTATATACCTTAAAAATACTTACATTTTTATCCAGTTTAAAAATTTTAATTACAATTAACTTGATTCAGGGTTTTTCTGGAGAGAATGGAGTTCCAGGTAACGTTGAACACGAAATCCAAACTTGTGCAAAATTAAATGTTTACTCTGGCTAGGGATGAGAGGAGACCGAGGACCGCCTGGAATCGACGGTCTGCCTGGAACGCCGGGGGAGAATGGGCGACCCGGAATCAAAGGAGACAAAGGTAAGATTGTTTATCATTCGTCTTTAAATTAATATTTCAATAAATGTTAAAGTGTCTAATTCTGTTGGTCTCAATTCAGGTTGAATTATATATTTTTTAACAAACTATTTTAAGTTGTGCTTACTTTAATGATACAAGGTTGTAATGGTTTGAAATAATTCTTTTGTGATCAGGTGAAAGAGGACTTCCAGGACCGCCGGGACCTCCATCGATACCAATTTACCCCGGTTTACAAGATCAGGGACAGGATTACGAAGGGTCTGGATTTGCCTTCCCTCAAGGTACAGACCAAAAGGTTCAGTTACGTACTGTTTCAGTTCATCAATGGGCGTTTGGTTTCTTGAAAGCTGCTGGCGAGGCCCTCAAGGGCGACAAAGGAGAAAAGGGCGAAACTGGACAAGCGGGCTCTAAAGGAACTAAAGGGGACCAAGGAGATCCTGGTCCTGAAGGGGCCGATGGGCTACCAGGCATGAAGGTACACGTTCAATTTAACTGAATAACCTGTGAAAAAAAAATATTTGGTATTTATCCATTCGTTTCTCGTAGGGCGAACCTGGACCTATGGGTCCTTCCGGTTCTCCAGGACCAATCGGTCCTCCAGGTTATATGGGCCCAATGGGACCGGAAGGTCCTAAAGGTGAAAAGGGAGACGCAGGGCCACCGGGAGCCCCGGGACTTTCCGCTACTGCCGACGGGCTTGTTAAAGGAGACAAGGGTGATCCTGGAGAGACTGGTCGGCGAGGGAAACGAGGACCACCGGGACCTCCAGGATCCCCCGGGACTCCAGGAGCTGCCGGTGAGATTGGAGTTCCCGGATGGTCGGTAAGGATATCCCATTTTCCTTAAACTGTAATTAAACTTTCAATAAACTTTAATTTAATGCTACCTTTCTTAAATTGGAAGAATTCAAAGGTCAGTCAACTCCTCTGAATGATTATCCGGATTTTAAACGTTCATTGCTTGATTTGAATTGTAGGGTCGCCAAGGTCGTCCCGGCCCTCCTGGACCACCAGGATCTCCTGGAATCGGCCTGCCTGGAGAAAAAGGAGAAAGAGGAGAATGCGAATGCAGTGAATTCCTCGCGGTACCGTTTTGATGAAATCAATTGATTATAATTACATTCAAAAGTTAAATATAATTTCACAGAATGGAACTCCGGGACCCAAAGGAGATAAAGGCGACTCTGGAACACCAGGCCTAAATGGGCGGCCCGGACCTCAGGGACCTCCTGGACCACCCGGCCCTTCCAGTGTCGCTCACAGTCAACCAATTCCAGGTCCTCCAGGACCGCGAGGACCTGCCGGGCCGCCTGGACCACCCGGGCCTGGATCCAGTTCGGGGCGTGCAGGTAACGAAAAAAACTCCTGTTGATAAAAAAATTTAAGATCTATTACTAACCAACTTGACTAATACTGTTCGTATAACAATGCATTCGTAAGGGAGAAAGTTTAAACCTGGAGGTATTCACGAACTCAGAAACTTGCTGAGTCAAGGTAATTAGTGGTTTTTAAGCGAACTTAGCCCGTAAGGAACTTGTATTCAAAGGCTTCAGGTTATGTTAAACCAAGCATATTCGAATAATCTCACGGATAAACGGTTTTATAATGACACATGTCGCTAAGAATAAACGCATAATTAAATAAGATATCGACTTAAAGAGTTTGAGGACATACCTTGAAGCTTGCTAAGGCTTATTAACTTATATTTTAAAAAATACATATTAAACTTCAAAGAGAATTTGTATTTCATTAGTCTGACTGATTGATGTTAATTTGAATTAAGTTCCATGAATTTTTATTGTCGTAAAGACGGTGTAGAAGTATTATTTTCAAATGGATTGCTAATTCGTTCTGATAATTACAGCAACTTAAGGCGGTGTCATTGTTAAGTTGAAACAATCTGCGCATAATGCAAAGTTTAAAGAATAGACAGACAGATAGATAGATAGATAGACAAATATTTAGTTTAGACAGATAGACATATAGATAGATAGGTAGATCGAGAGATAGACAGATAGATAGACAGATGGATAGATAGACAGGTAGATAGATAGACAGATAGATAATCATCATATGCCAAAGCTTACTTATGATACAGGCTTACATTTCATATACTTTCAATTCCACTTCCTCGTTGCTGAAATCTCAATTGTTGACGAACACAGGAGGCTCTCAGTCTAGCAGCGACGAAGTGACAGTCGTCCCTGGAGCCCTTATCGCCGCCGACATGGACGCTCTACTTAAGGTAAAATCAAATTACATGATTAGGGTGGCCGCCATTGCCTTTTCTAATGCAACGAGCTTCTCCGACTTCAGTTGTCCGAGGCCAGTCCCTCGGGGACCATGGCGTTCATCAGCAATGAAGACGCGCTTCTCGTCCGTGTCCGCAGAGGATGGCAGTACGTTCAGGTAATATTCGCCTCACTAAGCCAAATGCATTCCGACCAAGTTCTCGCGTCATCTCCGTAATGACTTTCAATTCGTGCAGCTTGGCTCCTTCGTTCCGCTTCCGGTTGCCACGGCCGCTCCAGCTTCGACGCCGCGTCCAGTGTCTCTTCCGGAATCCGGCAGCTTTTATGATAACGTCGACGGGCCCAGCGTAAGTTCCTAATTTGAACTTTTCAAGACGGAAAAGAAACATACGTTTATTAACAAAACTTAACTAACCTCTTATAGTATGACTGGGATTATAACATGCCAGGCGTAAGTTCTCTTATCAAGACTTTCTTATTGACTAATCAGAGATTAAAACCGCGTTCTCTTTATCAAACGCTTACCCATTCACAATTAACTAAAAAAGGATGAACCTACAAGACAAGATCCGGTGGTATTTCTATCTATTTTATCAGTGCCTATATATATTTGCTGTTTCAATGACAAATTAATTACAGTTGAGAATGGCTGCATTGAACGAACCGATGACTGGCAACATGACAGGCTTAAAAGGAGCTGACTTTGCTTGCTACAGGCAAGCGCGGCGAGCTGGTTTGACGGTAATTTGCTAAAAGTACTTGGCGAATCTTTTTCAAATATAATCACTGAACTGTTACGGGTAAGATTAGTTTAAAGTTATTTGGTATTAAACCTGGTAGTTTTTCTACTATAGCTTGTCCTTCTGGCACCGTCTTTCCAAAGATATTTTTTTATCATTTACCAAAAACTTATGCTAATTCCAAAAAAAATTTGAGGGGCAAAACCATATGCAACGTTGAAAATCATCAGTTTACAATTAATTGTCATGATTGAATTTTCAACAATAGGGTACATTCCGTGCATTCCTAGCATCACGTGTTCAGAATCTCGACTCCATCGTGCGATCGTCCGATCGTGACTACCCCGTAGTTAATCTAAAGGTAAATTTCTACTTTCATTGAAATTTTGCAAAAACCCATGGATATATCCTTTCAAAACAATCTTGTCCAGGGTGAGATCCTCTTCCGCTCATGGAACCAGATCTTCGAGGGTAACGGAGGACCATTTGTCAAGAAGGAGCATCCCATATACAGTTTTGATTACAAAAACGTCTTTACAGACATCACATGGTAACACATAGGCTTTACTGTATTTTTTATATACCTATAGACTGGACCTATATTCAACATGGTTATCACTAGGCCGCAGAAGATCGTTTGGCACGGAGCAAATGCGGACGGTGAGCGGGACCCGGATCACTATTGTGACGCCTGGTCCACGGCACAGGTCGATTCCCTCGGTCTGGCCTCTACTCTGCAGGGCCATCACATTCTGGGGCAGGAAAAGTACTCGTGTCACAACCGCTTTGTTGTCATGTGCATCGAAGCTATGAGTCAACATCACCGGCGCAGTAAACGCGGTCTCCATAACCAGCTGCAGGGCGAACTGAACGAGGATGAATATCTCAATCTTTTAGCTTCCATTAACTAACCCATTTACCGGTAAATTAGACAGCCCAGTTTTCTGGCATCCTTCACATATATTCGTTTCTATCGAGTGCGACCTGAACATAACTCAGTACGCTTTATTTTGTTCGGCTTCGCCACGTTTGTTTTGATTGGTAAGATCATCCTAAGCGCCATCTAGTGGCGCTTTCCAGAATCAGTTTTCGATGGCTTTACAGACGGACTTGGTGATTGGTGGCTCTTCATTCATGATAATCTATGTTTCCTTTGTTTACAACTATTTCTTGATGTTGTTTAAGACCGCAGAAGTTTACTGTGACGAGTGATTGATAGTTGCGCTTTTAACCCTCTCGCCGCTTGACAGCTTTCCGATGAAGTAGAATACCAACTTCCCCGCAGTGTGACGCGAAATGACAGAATAATTCGACTGTGTAACTCAAAACTTCCGGGTCGTAGTCCCGGACGATTTGGGCAAGTGGATGTTGTTTTATTATCAAGTCGATACCGAGTTCGACCGAAGCTGTTTCACATTCAGTTTTCAGGGCGCACAATAAAGAAGCAATAGATCTTTAACGTTGTTCGTTACAAAAATCCCGAGACCCCGTTTTTCTCCGACACACGAGCCCGTCGGGTGAAAAGTCGTTCGCGTCATTCAAACTCTTCCATATACAGTCCCCACTTTATTAACCCATGCAACAAACTGAGCATTGAAGTACCAAGGTTCAATAACCAATAGTTTTTACATGTCTGCGGGAGACCAGTGCCGTGCGTGTTTAACAGGAGTGACAGCGAGACGCTTTGCAAAAATAAATCATTTCAAAGAAGCAACTTTAGCTTCTCATTTCAGTTCCGACAGAATATCAATCACAACAAGATAAGATTGTTAAATGCTTGCTTAACCGAGCTATTAACTATGTAAACTATTGGTAAAAAGAGTAACTAGTGAGAATTTCAAGTTAATAAACCTACAATGAAATAGAACTGTTTGAAATATTAATTTTTTTTATTATGACCTCATTCATGCATATCAAAACTATTTGGTAGAATCTGATATTGTTATCGGAGAAAACATGTAGGGGCTTTATGTACTTGAATGTGTCAGCCATCTTGACAGTGTGGCAATCAGATTTTTCGCATGCAAAAATTAAGATTGTTCCGTCGTGTTTACTCTTACTGTACTGGAATTAATACGAAACCACTGTGTTGCTGTGGTTTATCTATACAAGTTTAACACGTAAAAATAAAATAGAAAGTGTCTGTGGAAGTCATTTTTTCAGAATACAGCTTTATGGAGAGTGTCACGTGACGTGACGTCATAATGTCCTTAGCCCTGTAGTGAATTATTCGCCAAGTAAAAAGATCATTTTGGATTCATTAGTTATCCATTATGTTGATTCCTATATTTGCACAAAGTACATTCAGAAAACGCAATTCTAAGCTCTTGTCCAATTATATCTCTTAATATAGTTGTACTTTGTTATATGCAATAAGAATAACAGTAATTATCTTTAATAGAAACAGTATAACAACGGATTGTAAGGACCCATTAGGGGCAAACTGTGAAGGTCGCAAGGCCCTTTCCCTCTAATGGGCAGTCAGATAACTATCGGTGTCCGTGGAAACGCAGAAGTAATGTGGGAAACAGACCAGTACTTGCGTNAACGCGCGGTTAGTTCAAACAGTTTATTTAAAGAAATAACTAATTACTTGGTTCTTCATCACAAGGATATTTTGACACGTACTGAACTATTTTTTGTAGTCTTGCTAGTTATTGTTTCTAAGTTAATATACGTCTCGTTATATTTCTTTAAGTTATACAATGCTTTGAAAATTCTATAATTTCAAATAGGATCGCGTTACGCGCATATGTTATTGCGCAGGTGAAGTAACCGACTGTGTAAACTATACAAGACCATGATAATTGTCGTTATGCCACTTCAGTACCACGACTGTTGGCCATACCAGCAACATGTTTGCCCTTATCTTGCTACTCCTACACGCACTTCATGTTGACGCAGTTACAATTGGTAGGTACAGTAATGAGCACTTGCCGGGTAGGGGTAAAGTTGGTTGCTTACTGCTCCCACACTTTCAAATGTATAGCAACCCAAAAAATATCACGTGTAGACCTAGTCGTACATAATGTATTCTTCAAGTTTTGTTTAAATCGGTTCGTTAATTTGTCCGAAATAAAATCCTCAAAGTTGAGAATTGCTGTGATTCTCCGCCTTTCGGAACCCTGTTTTATTTTGCTCTAAACTGTACAATTACCATCACAGACAAAATATCCTTCTGTCTTCCCTTTAGCTTGTGTTGTAGATGTTAATCAAGCTTAGTTTATAATACAATGAAGTTGAAGACTGGTAAAAACAAACTAGATTAAAGGTTGCAGAACTACGGTCAAAGTAGTAAACATAGCGGTAAATAGTTATGTGACTCACCGCTAGATGGCGTGTGTTATAAACATAACACGCCATGGTTCAGTTCTCAGGAAGGTGGTCTGTCACTGTCATGTCATGGCACGGATAGAACTAAGTTTTATGATAAATCTTCATTACTAAGGACATCTGATTTACCAGATTATCGCTTTTGCTAGTGCCGTTAAAGTTTATGTCATTTAGGTGTTATCTACCACGAAAGTTTGAACTTGACTCATCCGGCACGCTACCTAGAGACGTGGATGTCCTTAACTCTCGAATCACTGCAATTTCAGATCAAGAATCTTCAAGTTCGCTACATTCCTTACTCGACAAATCCTGCTGAAAAAACGCGCCTGGCGAATCAGAACTTGACAGGTAAAAGATCAAGTTCAGTTACGTGCACAGCGTATGGGATCGATATCCCAGTTATGTCATGTCGTTATCTCAATAGCAAGCATCAAGATATAAATGTTACCTGAAAATGTTAACGCTTGAAACTAGAGACATTTTTGATATCGTACTTGACATATATCACAGCTGGAAAGTCTGAATATATCAATACCACCGATATTTGAATGTTTTTGATGCCTCGAAACGACATCGTATTTGATTTGGCAAGAAACATCATGTTACGAAATTCCGACAATATTTTATGTCCTGTATTATATCCTTGATAAAATATACCCAGAATGTCATATTGATACTTTATTCTAATACGATATATATTTTAATTGATGAAAGCGCTTTGATATATCAGTAGGTTGATCTTTGGTATGATATCGTACAATGTATCGCCCAACCCTGAGCCCTGATTACATGGTTTCAGTCGCTTACTTGACTTTGATTATATTTACGTCGCAGAGGCTTCGAATCTCGATGGGGCTATTATTGCTCTGCAGTGCATTTCGTCGGAAAGAATGGCTGAACATCTCGTCAAAACTAGGAACGTCACTTCGGAATCATTCCTTCTTATTCTGGACTTTGTAGCATGTCTCTCTCCAAAACAGGAGTTTGAAGATTCCAGATTCAAGCTGTACCGAGTACACGTAATATAATTCTGTAAACATCCTTTTTCTTTAACTTTTAATCATTTAACATTCGTATCTTTAGCCGGCGAAACAGCTCGAGTACACTCTGCAAGTAATCTCCGACTGGGTTAATAACCTGATGTCATCAAACTACAGACGAAAGGTCAAAATCTTCAAATCTGGCATTACGGACCATCTCGGTGAAGCTGAAACTTGCAGCAATGTTCGCGGAGCAGCCAATGTGTATCCAACCCATTTTAGCCAACCACCGCCTCTGGTGCTGAAGGAAGAACTGAGTGGACAACAGCTTCGGCTGACTACTTTGGAGGTGAAATTTCGCATTAACCTAGAGAAGTATACTGTTATTGTTCATGCTTTTAACCAAAGACGTGTTGCATAGTTTCCGTAGGTAGAAGCAACAACCAACAGGGACAGTTTAAATTAAGTCTGAGTTCGTGAGTGAATCAATGACTCAATGAACCTGTCAACCTGTCTATCCATCTATTTAACTATATGTCCATCTACCCATTTTGACTATCCATATGTGCGTCTACCTATCTATCTATCTACCTATCTATCTGTCTATCTTGTATCTGTCTATTCATTTATCTTTATCTATTTATCTACCTTCCTACCTCTCTATCTATCCCTGTCCATGTATCTACCTATTTTACCTGTCTGTATCCGTCTATCTATCTATCTATCTATGTATCTATCCATCCATAAAATTTGCTTTCCTATTTAGTTGTATCCATGGCTTCCCAGCATGGAGACTTATTGTTCACTTTTTTCGACTCCACGTTTTTTTCCCTTTTTTCCCCCGTTTTTCTTCCGACCGTTTTTCCCAACGCCCTATCTTTTTCTGTAGAAACGTTTCTCCTATCTACTTACATGAGAGCCAAACAAGTCCGGCCATGCCCGGCCATAGTGAGTTGCCATAACCATCTATCATGACTCAGTGACTCACCACGATCAATTGCGTCATCGCATGACTCAGTTCATGCCCATGTGTCGGATATGACTCGACTCGACATTTCGCGCTCTTTTCGACTGTGGACCAATCAGATGCGTACCCAGGTGTCGTATATGACTCGATTCGACTTTCCGCGCGCTTTTCAACTGCGATCGACTCAACTGCGTATCCACGTGTCGTATATGAGTCGACCCGACGTTTCGCGCTCTTTCAATTGCGGACAATCAACTGCGTACCCACGTGTCATATATGAGTCGACTCAACTTTTGACACTCTTTTCAATGGCGCTCGATTCAACTGCGTACCCACCTGTCGTAAATGAGTCGACTCAACTTTTGACACTCTTTTCAATGGCGCTCGACTCAACTGCGTACCCACGTATTATATATGAGTCGACCCAACTTTTGACGCTCTTTTCAACTGCGGTCGACTCAACTGCGTACCCACGTGACGAATTAGTCGACTCGACATTTCGCCCACTTTTCAATTGCAAATTCTCCAGCTAATGAATAATTTTAGAGTCGTCTTCATTCGATTGCTATTCACAAACACACATAGCAAATAACAAAGACAATTCATTCACTAAACATTATCTAAATGGAATCTAAAGTACGGTATGCAAAGCCAGGTTATCTAAAACTAACTACTGCGAGAGAGTTTAAAATCGCGAACACAAAAACTGAATTAAATGGCTACATAAGTATTGTACTGTGTTGCAGAAAAGAAAGCAATGAAGACAGACTATTCCTCGGTGAGGGTAGTACTATAACCTAACCTAACCTATCCTAACCATCCAACCACCCACCCACAGAGAAGAATCCCACCTAACCTACTGAACCTGCAAAACACATGGAGCCCTACCCGAACCTATACTGAGCTTATCCTATCCATCCCTTCATCAATCTATCTAGTCTTATTTAAAATAATACTAATTGATGTAAAATGAATTAATTAATACTCATCCTAATACTTAATTATATCAAACAGGACGCCCCGTTTGTAATTCCCTCCTCTGCAGTTGGCACCAGCAAAACCAAATTGGGCGGTTACTGTTTCGAGATTATAAACGCCATGATGGACAAGTACAATTATAGGTAATGATTAAGTGAATCTTGAAATTTAAAAATAATGAGCAAAATTATAGGTATTCATTCTTACCAATGTGCTAGGTATTAATATTTGCCATCTACTATTAAAACTTCAGTTCAAGCTATAATATTACATTGCGAAGAGTTTCGTCACTTTCACTTTCTTTTCGGTACAGTTACAGTGTGACGTACCCGGCGGATAAAAGCTACGGGACTGAGTCATCCAACGGATCTTTCAGTGGAATGATCGGAATGATTTACAACGGGGTAAGAGAGAGAGATTCACGTGACTGGGTAGTACGAAACTGGCAGCCAAGTTTTACAAACTGATGTGCAGTCATGTAGCAGAAAAAAAGGGTCGTGAGTGATGGGGACTTGGAGTAATTTACAGCTTTTACAATTTTATTTTGACGAAATTAACAAACCTATCAAAACGAAACTTTACGAGTGCATTAAGCACGACTGGAGCTAGACTCAGTATTTTTTGGGTTGCTATATCTTGTAAAGTTTGGGAGCAGTAAGCAATCAACTTTTCCCCTTTTTTTTACTGCTCTAGTCTTGTTACTGTCTTCACTTTTACCTGTAGATGGCTGACGTGGGAGCTAGCACATTCACCATAACCCACCTTAGAACTAGGGTGGTCGATTTCACGTACCCGTTCTACGAGGAACCTACAGCGTTGCTGATACCTCCTCCGACTGAAATGTCACAGCTTTTTGCATGCACCAGACCGTTTCAGTGGCAGGTAATCACCTTTCAACACTCTGCACTCGGATCAATAGAGACTTGTTAACTTACATTTCTGACATCGGTGTTTAACTAATGAATGAATATTATTAACTTTTACGTTTAGACCTTAATCTTACTGTAGCTTTACACTTAATCTAAATTCACATTTGAACTTTAGATAATGTATTACTATAACTGATAATTTACAAATGTATATGTTAATTCTATGATTAGGTTAAGAGTATAACGTCTGTTGGGTTGACTTTTAAAAACTTAATCAAGTTTTAATTGATGAGTAGTGGTTTGACTCGATAAGCCAACGTTCAGTCCCCTGCTAACTGAACAGTACAAGTCAGTATGAACATCAGCCTCACCAGGTTAATGCACCGTAATGCTCAGGGGTCTATGGCACCAGATCCTCTGTTCGCAGCGCTGTGTCTCCGTATCTTCAACATTCGTTGGCAAAGATATATTATATTAATATATTTACACAATTATATTATACTATTACGTAATACTAAATACGAAAAAATATAATAAAACTGCTATATAATTATCTGCTACCACAAAAAAAGAAATCCACCACATTCTTCGGGTTGAATCACTCTAGTGTATTGTTCTTCTAGGTCTGGGTGCTTCTAATACTAGTTGTGCTTCTCCTGCCTGCCGCTTTAATGGGTCTTTACACATTCAAGCTGAAAACCCCGCCTTCCAATCCAACTGGCCGCGGGATGAATAAGCCGTCGTTAAGTGGGCTGTACTTCTTTGTCTACGGTGTGCTGACTACTCAGTGTAAGTTGCTATTCTGTAATAAGATTCCATATTTTCACAAAAAAATACATCTAGATTAAAAGTTTACTGATTTGTTGCTAGCAGTACAGTCTAGAGCGATCAAAAAAGGGTTCCTGCTGGGGGAAAGTTGATCGCGTATGGCACCCGAGTTTTCAAAGATATAACAGCCAAACAAATACCGAGTGTAGAACTAATAGCACTTTATATACCAGCAAGGTTTCATTCAAATCGGGTTGTAAGTTTTGCTAAGATAAAATACTAAAGTTATGCGGAACCCCTTTTGTTTTGCTCTCGACTGTACGGTTGATGGTAACAGACGATTCGCGCCACCTAGCGGTTTTAACGCACAATAAAATTTCCTCCGCACGTTAGTTTACACTGCCTTTGGTAATATTATTATTTTTCAGAAAATACTTCATACAGCCTAACATTATTCCAGGTCTAATATATGTTTCACAAAATGATTACGGCTGATTAAACTTGCAATGAACGTTTCAGCTGGTCAAAAGGTTCCCAGCATAGGCAGTGCTCCGCGTTTCCTCGCCGCTGTATGGTGCCTGTGCGCCGTGGTGTTCATCTACCTGTACATGGGCACCTTGATATCCTTTCTCAGCGTTCCCAAGTTGAAACCTGTCGTTAATTCGCTGGAAGAAGTTCCAGCGTCGGATCTGGAGTGCGGGGCTCGTCGGGGAACGGCTTTAGATTCGCTTTTCTCGGTACACTTTGGTTTAAATCTGTACTCTTCCTTATAGCAATTATTTAAAATATAATAAGAAAATATTCATACTTGTAATTATTATATATTTATAGTTAAGGCGACTGTTGTTTAACTTAAAAAAGATTCAACCGATTTTTATTGGAATAAGTCATTAACCCGGTGAATATGGTTCAGTGCGAGTCGAGTATACATTGGTTGTTCCAAGTCGCATTTTCAGGTCAGATCGACAGTAAGTTAAACTGATATTTAATAACAGTTAGTTTGAAATGATAATATGAAAATGAGAACTTTAACAGTTTGATTTACCATTCAGTTGTTAATTAGGGATTATTGGAATTACTATAATATCGTTATGGTTTGACTTTGGAGGTAATTGACATAACAAGGATGCCACATATTTTAATTTTTAAAAAATCTCTATATGGCGGTCAAACGTATCAACTTTCATAGGAAGCTACGGAGGGGATCTTTCACATTCTAGGTCAGCGAATGTTGAAAAACCCTCAGCTGCTGGTGCAGACCGATCAGGAAGGATTCGACCGAGTCGTTTCTGAAAAAGCCTACTCTTACATATCAGTAAGTTTCAGTAAATATCTTTCCCGGCGATAACCGAACTCTAGCCGGATCGATCGAGTAGTCACCTAGCGGAGATTCTTACAAGCTTGTAGTGACCGCCATGTTATGCTCATCGATGTAAACCTTCCGTTCTTGCATCTCGATACTGGTTTACAGCATGTTAAACAGCTTGATTATCTCATCTGAATTCCTTAGGGTAAATCCTTCCTGTCGCTGACCATGCACCAGGATTACAGTAAAACTGGCCAGTGCCGGGTCAGCTTAGCCAAGGAGGAATTCTGGAAGACGTGGCAGGCCTTTCCCCTACCCAAGAACAGCGTTCTTCTGGCTGCCTTCAATAAAGAGTATCTCTACAATCAATATTACCCGTTTTTTGTAATTACCATTGAAGATTAACGTTACCGGTTACCGGTTATTATTGCAATTATGAGCACGAAGGATTCGCGTTTAGTCTATACTTGTAACCAGCAGAAAAGGACGGGCTAAAGTTGACATCTTTGCAGTTAAAATTACAACTGCATTTCTAGCTTAAGTGCATACGACAGATTCATGTAATGTAATATGATTACTGAAAACAATGTGGTAAATTTAAAAGAACAGCATTGCGTGTTTATTTAGGATACTGCGCGCCATTGAAACCGGTTTAACGGAATACTGGAAGAGGAAATACTGGCCGCCGGAAAATCGCTGCAAGCACCTGACACAAGGAACCAAGGCTCGGACGCTGAACATTCTCGACCTGCAGAGCGCGTTCCTCGTCCTGGGAACCGGTCTACTCTTAGCGTTGATTACTTATGCCTTTGAGTGGATTCACTGCTGTTTCTTTAACAGCCGAATGTAATTTTTTATTTTAAAAGACGTTTGAATATTTAGCTAACGCACCAAGACATCCAAGTATTGCATTTTGAAGCAAAAATCAGTTTTACATTCCAACTAGACAATCGTCTTAGTGACTGGTAACCCGTAGTGGATCCTACCCGCGCATAAGAGGGAATAAGGTTTTCCTGCACTTGCCTCACACCATAGCTATACGTCTGCATGTGCAACAAACATATTGTTCCATTTTATGAATGTACCGAAGCAGAATTACACCTATATCCCATAAGATCAGTAACGAAAGGACAATGATTTCATAATATAGGGAACACAGCAATAACGAAATGTATTGCAGAGCTGCACTTTTACATGAGCCAAGTGATAAACACTTTGTTCTATGTTGTAGAACGATTTTTTTTAACAAGACAATTTCAGGATTTTTATTGCTCAAGAATAATGCAATTAATTCAGTGTGATGAGCGCCTTCCCGCTATCAAGCCTTCTGTAAGCTTCGGCATCCAGATTGTTAACGGTTTTCGTAGGACTCCATCTGTTACGTGGGTCTCGTTCCGTGAACGGGTCGCCAGCGTTGATATCCAGAACGCCAGTCTTAGCGGGTAACATTAGACGGTGCGCGTGTAGGAACATTCGGTAAGGCGTTACGTCTCTCCTATTGCTGTACGCATAATCACCGACGATGGTGTGGCCGAGTTCAGCACAGTGGAGTCGTAATTGGTGTCGCCTGCCAGTAATCGGGCTAAGTAGCACTTTCGTTGCGGGGTAATCATCATAGAGGCCATACTGAAGTACCAGTAATCGTGTTCTGGCCGAGACGGGCTTGCAACAGAATTTACTTCGGCCGAGGCACATGCGGTATGTCGTGTTTTGCCACCTGCTGTCGTCACCTGGGTGTAAAACAACAGTGAGTAGAAATGTAACGTGGAATATCAAGCCAAGTAAACACTATAGACTATGGGCCCCAAATACAAATGTGATATAACAAACCTATAGGTAAATCAATGTCTATTGTTTCAACACCGACATGTCCGCGGACTAAAGCGAGATAGTACTTTTTCACGAGCCTGCCTGAAAACGCTTTCGACGCCCTGGCAGCCGCCTCTTTGGTACACGCGATACACAGCACACCACTCGTCGCATAGTCTAGTCGATGTACAAAGTGGAAGCTATGAACCAGGTCAACCTTCACTAGATTCGGGAACAACCGTTTGAGTTGAGTTTCGACCGTGACCTGCAAAATGATAAATGTATTACTGAATGAAACTGGTTCAGGGCAATATTTGCAATATATAATCATTCATTACTTTATCTTCAGGTTTATTTGAATTGACCAGCACGTCGTAACGTTTTTCAACAAAAATGTACTCAGAATCTGCGTGGAGAACTTCAATATCATCTAAAGTGGCATTTTGGGCAGTTCCAAGTATTCTGTACCGAAACAAATCAACCAGTCTGGTAAGAGTCCACAGTCTTGTTCGCCAATAGACTTGTTTAAAAAAAGATAGTTTGCTGGTCACGTATTCCATTGTTTTATGTGCGATAAACAGTGACATTTCCGCGGTTCTTTAACCGTCCGCACAAAAGGTAAACAAAAGCAGAACGCCACCTTTTTAGCAGCGGAATTCCGTTTCAATACGGCGGGGGGGGGAATATACTCAGCGCACGCTATTTTCAACTGACGGCGGACAAAAAAGTGTACTCTCTTCAAATTAGCATAATTTGTACGGTACAGTTGGTTTGGCAGGTTGTCTATTTTCTTTGTTTGTTATAGGGTTTCTACTTGTCAGAATACAAGCTGGTACAGGTCGACGTCCAGTCGACGAATTTGAAGGTAGATTACGATATTACTGTGCAAAACTGCGTTTCAGTGATAATTTTTCCGTTCTGGTTACAGCAGTGGGAATTCTCACAATTCACGAGAGACGTCCGCACTTGTTAACGTCAAATCTTCGTCGATTTACGTTGATATTAGTTAGCGTGCAGTCAACATCGATGGTTCATGGTAAGCTCAAGGACTTTTGCTAAAGTTAGCTCGAGTTTCTTGATAATTAATTGTTTTTGGGTTTTTGGTTCCTTTCAAGATAAATTGTGGTGGAGTCAACATTCAGTCGACGATCTGAAGGTAAATTATGATGTTGATAGGCAAAAATCGGATTCGGTGATATTTTCTTCGTTTTAGAGAAGCGTGAATTGTTATTTGAAAAACGTTGACAGCTAACGTCCAGACAACATCGGGTCCAATCATCGTTCAAACTACATTCAGGAAGCATCGATGCTTCAAGGTAGGTTAAACGAGTCTAATCTTTTTCCAGTAAATTCAATTCTTTTCGTTCCTTTCAGATCAGTTCTGCGTGACCTAACCTCAACATTACAAGTTGGTAAAGGAACATCACAGAAAAGGGAGAATTTAAGTAAAATAACACCGTTGACGGCAGACGCCTCAAAGACAACAACGTCGCAGCCTGCCCCTACACTACTACCGCATCCTGCAATAATTTTCGCCTTCTCCGTGATCTTGCATTCACCAACCGCAAACTTGTCCCTGCACCTGTGTAACAGTGCCGATATTTGGGAATATTAGCAAATTTTGGGGGAAAAAAAAGATTTTTTTTGTGGGGGGGGGGCACATCGAAGCATTTCGAAGATTTACCATTGCTTTCCTTGTTTAGCACCTGTACTGTCCAATTAATACATGGTTGGCGTGTGCGTAATGCAGCTTCATAATAAAGCCATTAAGTATTTGGCTAAACCGTTTTGTAAAACAAACTATCGTGAATCCAAAGCTTGGGGAAGCCGTGCTTCTGTCTTAATCTATATTATCTCAGCTGTTTATGGACCGTTTCTAAATCTTCCTTTTTCACAATTCTTCTCGTAGTAAGAGCGAAAAAAACATGTTCTTCTTTCTTCAAATATCTTCTTCAATAAGGGAGGTACAGACCAAAAACTGTTTTCCCCTCACATGAATTGATGGTTTTGGGTGTTTTTTCTTAGAAAAGCAGAAATAAGCAATAAAATGGAAAATTTTAAAATCACAGCGTTAATTCAGGTCTTTTGACCCAAAGCATGATTAACTTTGAGGTCGCGTATGGCCGCAAAATAAATTATAGAAGTATGTAATGCTAGTCAAACTACGAATGCACTGCGTTCCTTATCAAATCAAGCTACTTTATAATGTTAGTCAACCTATGAACGCAATGCGTTCCATGTCAATTCAAGCTAGTTTGTAATGTTAGTCAACCTATGAACGCAATGCGTTCCATGTCAGTTCAAGCTAGTTGTCTCCATTGCTTAACAGCATGGAGACATATTGTTCACTATTTTTCACTCCGTTTTTTTTTCTTTTTTTTTCCCGTTTTTCTCCCCACCGTTTTTCCAAATTCCCTATCTGTTTCTATATTAAATCGTTGTCCTATCTCTTAACATGGGACCCAAACAAGTCCGGGCATGCCCGGCCATAGTGAGTTGCCATGACCATCAATGACGTCACCATGACTCGATGACTCAAAATGACTCAATTGCGTCATCGTATGACTCAACTTCATACCCCTGTGTCGTACATGACTCGACTCGACTTTTCACGCGCTTTTCGGCTACGGACCAATCAGATGCGTACCCATGTGTCCTATATGACTCGACTCGACTTTTCGCGCGCTTTTCGGCTACGGACCAATCAGATGCGTACCCATGTGTCCTATATGACTCGACTCGACTTTTCGCGCTCTTTTCGACTGCGGACCAATGAAATGCGTACCCACGTATCCAATATGAGTCGAGTCAACTTTTGGCGCTCTTTTCAACTGCGGTCCACTCAACTCCGTACCCACATGTCCTATATGACTCGACTCGACTTTTCGCGCGCTTTCCAACTGCGGACCAATCAAATGCGTACCCATGTGTCGTATATGACTCGACTCGACTTTTCGCGCGCTTTTCAACTGCGGACCAATCAGATCCACGTGACGGATATGAGTCGACTCGACATTTTGCCCTCTTTTCAATTGCAAATTTCCCAGCTAATAAATAATTTTAGAGTCATCTTCATTCGATTGCTACGCACAAACACACATAGCAAATAAAAAGGACAATTCATTCACTGAACATTATTTAAATGGGATCTAATGTACGGCAGACAAAGCCAGATTACGTAAAACTAACTACTGCGAGAGTTTAAAATCACGAACACAAAAACTGAATTAAATTATAGCTACGTAAGTACTGTACTGTGGTGCAGAAAAGAAAGCAATGGATACAAACTATTCCTCGGTGAGGGTAGTACTATGTTTCTAATGTTACCCAAGATGATGTGAATGAATTCAATCACCGCAAATGATATCCAGAGTGGCTCTTGTTACGTAAGGGAAAATGTTGAATCCATGGCGACCATCGGCGATGGCCTGTCTGCCGAGGATATCGACGAGCACGCGGCTCTGCTCGTTGAACACCTCGACGAAGTCCTCGAGGATCTTGAAATGGAAGGCCGGAGTCAACATCTTGCGGCGGCTGTGCCATTTTGCACCTGCATAAGATATCCAGTTTTTAATATTTTAATATTTAATGGTTAAATTTAACCTGGCTGTAATTATCTTAATCTCGCTGTTCTTATCAAACAGCTGTGTCACTCTCCCGCGTGTTTACCCGGCCAAATGTTGATAAACATTTCAAACAACAAAAACTCGGCGATCTAAAAATACTAAGCCAAATCAACAACAACAACAAGTAAGTTGAAATTGTGATTACGTCACCAATGGACAAGATTAAAATTAGCCAATGATTACAAACCTGTGCTCGTCAGAAGTCCCGTACTGAGCCACGGATGCAGAAACTCGTATTCTCTGCTCTTTTCGATCAGCTTGTTGCTGCTCAGTAGAACCTGCGATAATCGATATACAAGTTAAATCGATTTATAAGCGATTATGTGTACCGATAATTCATGTAAGATAAGGTACCTCAGCAGAAATGGCGTCGTGTATGAGGAACAGCGGAAACGGTCCAGCCCACACTCTGACCACGGGACTTTGATGCCAGACTTCCAACAGTCCGACGACCAATTCAAACAGTTCTGTGTAGAATCGATTGATAAGAAACTAGGATCGATTCATTAAGTACTCAAATGTTAATCGATATATAGACTCTTCTCGGTTGATCGATTAAGAAGAAAGTTAACGGATTGAATTATAACTTAATCATTGAATAACTAATCATAAACAAAGATCGATTTAAACATACATTTGTCTAATAAGGGATCGATTGATAACGAAATCGATAAATAGTACGGCTGAATTGATTAATCGATACATAAGTAAACCTATTCAACTAGATACTAAATTGCTACTTAGCGAAACCCACTACTTAGAAAATGAAGCCGATCCACATAGAATTGCTTAAAAGGGAGTCGATCAATAACGAATCGATCTATAAGACAGATGAATCGATTGACAAGAAATTAGAATCGACTATGGAGAAAACAGATTCATTAAATATCGATATGTAGATTCAATTAAAAATGAATCGATTAATAGCTAATCGATCAATAAGATAGCTGAATCGAGACACAAGTAAACGGATTCGATTAGAAACTTGATTATTTTAAAGAGCAACAGGTAAGTTAGAAATAAATCGATCCACTTGAGAAGGGGTCGATTAGTAATGAATCGATCAGTAAATTCAATAGATGTAGTTAAACCGAATTCAATGAAAATGTAATCGTTACGTAACTGATCATATAGAGAGATCGATATTGATCGGATTTGAAGAATCGATTGATAACCAAATCGATCAGTAGGACAACCAAAGTGGTTAATAAGCAAACTGAATCGATATAAGAGTAATCAAATTCAAATTAACGTTAATCGCTTGCCAGCTATTTATAAAACGATAATGAAATATCAAAAGAATTGTTAATAAAGAATCGATTATCATGAATCGATCAATAAGACAACTGAATCAATTAACAAGAAACTGAATCGATATCTAAGGAAATCAATCGTTACTTAACCTTAAATATTAAACCAAATCGATACATACATGGATTTGTCTATTAAGGAATCGATAAGAAAATTGAATCGATATAAAAGTAAACAAATTCAGCTAAATATGCCAATCATTATGCAACCATAAATCTAAAACAAAATCGATATATCCACAGATTTGTTTGAAGAAGAATCGATTAATAACGAATCGATCAACAAGACAACTAAACTGATTAACAAACCCGAACCAACATACAAGTAAACTGGTTCAAAGACTTATTCTAAACTAAAGCGATATCGGTATCTACATAATCTAGTAACGAACCGATTAATAGCGAATCAACATAAACGATACCCTACCTAATCGATACATTAGAAAACCGAAACGATCAATACAAAGGTCGAATCAATTTTGCAGGAAAAAAACGATAATCAGACCAACCATGGGGTTCGACTTGAATATCCAGCGCGTTGCCGATGATCGGAAGCCTAGCCGGAGGTCCTGGAATTCTATCGACGACCTGGACAAACTTGTACCGTTTCACTAGGCCCACCACAAGGGCCACAAACGAGGCTGTAACCAGCGTGAAAACGCTCAAACTGCCCGGCAGCCAGTCGCTGATACTCTCGACGACCATCTTGTTCCAGCTGTCAAACCAACTCTGACCTTCACATCTCAAATATCGCCCCTGGCTGGCTTTTATCTGGCATGATCGACAAAGATCAACAGAGAAAATTTTATCTTGTTTACAATCCGGTCGTTTTAGGAAGGATTTCTGTAGTTGTAATGGCATCTGGAAAAAAACAGTATACAATACGATACAAAACATCCACGATAAATTTTTTGCAACTTTCTTTTTTTTATTCAAAAAAAAGAAATATTAAATCTATAATTTTTTTTTATTCAAAAAAAAAGAGCGGGGAAAAATGACAAATATCTGAGGGAGAAAAAGGGCGAAATTTTCCAGGAGGGCAGTAGAATCATTCTATTTTTTTTTAATGTAATTTTTTTAAATTTTTAAATCAGCTTATGGAAGTTCCAAAGAGGGACAACAAGATAACTCCTTTCTTGTCTGAAATCGTACTTTAGAAAATACGTATAGAAAAAAAATAATAATAAATAAAGCGAAAAAAGAAAAACACCCAAAAGGCGCAAAAATTTTCTGAACAAATAACCAACAAGACCACACTGAAAAAATCTACTACGGGAGAGCACGTGGGTCGGATGGATGGATGGATGGAGGGAGGGGGGAAAGAAGTAGAAAAATTCCATTAATACTTGGACATACATTGAAAATGTCGGGTAGAGAAGAGGGCGAGAAGAAATCGATTAACTGGCTGTTTTTAATTCTCAGACGGGGATAATGTTTTCTTCTTGAAAAATAGAAAATATAAGGAAAATACACGCATATTATTTTATAAAGGCAAAAAAGATTTCCCCCCTTCCTTTGCAGTGGTGGTTTTCGAATCGAACCCTTCACAACACCTCCCCCCAAACAAAAATTCTTGGTTTTCAATTCCGT
>JAIQCU010002061.1:0-14026 GCA_022114935.1 Leptestheria dahalacensis
CATGGGTCGACCCAACTTTTGACGCCCTTTTCAATGGCGCTCGACTCAACTGCGTACCCACGAGTCGTATACGAATCGACTCAACTTTTGACGCTCTTTTCAACTGCGGTCGACTCAACTACGTACCCACGTGTCGGATATGAATCGACTCATTTTTTGACGCTCTTTTCAACTGCGGTCGACTCAACTGCGTACCGACGTATCGAATATGAGTCGACTCAACTTCTGGCGCTCTTTTCAATGGCGATTGACTCAACTGCGTACCCACGTGTCGTACGTGAGTCTACTCTACATTTCGCCCTCTTTTCAATTGCAAATTTTCCAGCTAATAAATAATTTTAGAATCATCTCCATTCGATGGCTACTCACAAACACAGATAGCAATTAAAAAGGACAATGCATTCACTGAACATTATTTAAATGGGATCTAAAGTACGGCAGACAAAGCCAGATTACCTAAAACTAACCACTGCGAGAGTTTAAAATCACGAACACAAAAACTGAATTAAATTATAGCTACTGTACTGTGGTGCAGAAAAGAAAGCAATCGAGACAAACTAGCCTCGGTGAGGGTAGTACTATGTTTTAATATCATTGTTTAATCTCCTATTCTAGCTTAATGTCTCTGCTAATGAATGGGTATTCTCTTAGGAACCAGACTCTGCATATACGCGCAGCCAACTTGATGCGCAATTTGCTGTCAAACCATGACTGGGACCCACGCTATGCGGATCCCTCGTGCAAAGCCAGGGTAGCTTCGCTCTATCTACCGTGGGTTGGTGTTCTTCTCGATAGACTGCATTATTTGCATGACTGGAATTCCCAAGCCACTGGTAAGATCTATATTTTCAGCTTGAAAAGCAGTCAGTGCTGGTTGTTGTCTTAAGTCGTCATAATCTCCTCCTGAATCGCTTGCAGGGTATCTCAAGGCTTATGGTGACTACTATTTATGAAGTACAAATATTAATCGTATAAATTAATTATCCGTATAGAAAAATAATATTCATAATAATAATAATATTGACAATATATAACTCGATTATAACTTATATGTAGTAAAATTAATATAAATATAATTTTAATAAAGTAAAGGACCAAATTTTTCCGTGTTTCAGGTCGCCCCAATGTTGAGCGAAACACTGATGATGACGTTTTTGTGTCGACCGCGCTCAGAGGAACGACTGGAAACACGGACACTTTTCCGGTAACTTGCTCGTCTTTGCTTTTGCAATCAATGTCATCATTTTTCACAAATTACTAATTGTAAACGCTGTGTATCCCTTACTTAGCGACGAGGAACAGTTAGCTCCGAAACAACTCGTCACCTGCTCATTTGTTTCCTGTGGGTGCTTCGGCACGTGGACGAGGCTTCTTTGCGTCTTTGGTGGAGCGAGATGACCCCGCAACGTTTGCAGCGTCTCTTGGAGCTGTTATTCATTAGCGTGTCCTGTTTTGAGTACCGGGGCAAGCGGGACATTCGCGCTTGCCTGCTCCAGGGTCAGGGCCGCAGCTCGGACGTCAAAGCTCAGCTGGAGAACCTTATTCGAGGTCAAGGGTCAGCACGCAGTGAGATGATGCAACGGCGTCGAGGTAACCAAAGTGTTAGCGGTCCCGGCAGCGGCGTAGTGGGCAATTCGCAATTTTACACGGGACTGGGAGCTGCAGCGCCCCAAACAGGTCAACCATGCCACAGAAAACGCTGCATATAAACAATGGGCGCTTATCGGGGATTAACTTTTTTTTTGCATTTTTATGCCAGCTGCAAAAACCCAGTACGCTAGAGAGGGTCAGCCGCTAAATCAATTCATTCTTCGTTACTTTATTGTTGTATCATACTGTGCTGTGTCATACTAAAGTAACAGATTTGCAAATTGTGTCTCAGTAGCAGAACCGTCGCTTTAAGCTGTTGACATAGGGCGCTTGCCTTTTTAATATTGTTATTAACGCATGGGGTTTTTTAGTTGGACTTGATTATTGCTTGTCCCGGAATATTTAAAAAAAAAAACCTAACTACGTCGTTGCATCCCGCTATTAATAACTGCCTCAACCTTGGGATTAGTTTACTTGGTTTTCATATCATTTATTGTTTGCCTTTTTCTCTGATTCAATTATGAGTAGAACGCAATCCTTCGCCCAGTCCTCACTTGGGTTACAGCGACCGACCTGGTCTTCGTTGGCGTAAGGACCTGACCGCACGTCGTCCTGGCTTGGACGCTCAGGATAAATCCCGCCTTGAGGTTGAAATGGACGCCCATATTGAAGGAAATCTGGCCACTCAAGCCAATTTGGCTATACTCGACGCACTTGAAACTATTGTGCAGGTATTGGTCACGCCTACCCTTAAATTTGTAAAAATACTTGGTGCAAAACGTTGTTATGGCCAAATTTAAGGATTTCTAATTAATTGCTAAATTAATTAATGTTAAAACTGTATGGTATTTTGTTGAACTTGTACCTTAATTTACATTCAATGAAAATGAGTGTTCATCGCGGTACACAAGATACAAGGTACATATATATTTGGGAAATAGGTCCTCTCCCAGCAAGACTCTCTTCAGGGTTTGCTACCAGCCGTACTGCGCGTACTGCTTCACATATTGGGGTGCTGTCAGAGCACGGCGCTGCTGCAGAACGCCTTTTCCACGCAACGGTCACTTGTGTTCAAGGTAATGTTTAGAAGACTCGGTTTTCTTCGATTCAGTTGTAGCCCTAGCAAGTGCATTTATATGATTAAAGTTAAAGTCGACTGATAATTATGAAGTCGAGAACTTTCTCACTTAAGTTGAAAAACTGAACACACCAAACGCAAATCCGGGGACAGTGTCGCTTACGCTGGTAATAGTGAAGTAGAATTAAAGATAACCTTAAATAATTGTAATGAGTAAGAATAAACTTACTGTCGTATTATGGAATTTGTTGTAATAGGAATAGGTGCCTGAATAGAATAATGTGAATAGAATCCAATAGGTTCTATTGAACCGTGAACTGTTGAAATAGTAGATTATGAATCTACACACTCGGAAGAACAAAATAAAACTAATCAAGAAAGAAAACTGAACACTGTCAGAGAGAAGAAGAAGGAATTTTGTCAAGGTGGGAAAAAATTCTTGCTGAGTGAGCCCCGTTCTGTTAGCCGTACACACTGCACGGTCCCTCCTATAACTGTGCTCTGACAATCGTCCGACTCGCAGTTGCGCTAGGATCCGAAAATCCATATTGGCGATCATGGCTGCTGAAGGCGGAGTGGAGCCTATAGTGGCCACGCACTTTCTGGTCAGGGTCCGGGGACTTTCCTCCGGGGCGCAATGATTCACGTGGAATCCGTTTGTAACCCGGGCAGGAGGGCTAGCAAGACCATTTTAAGTACCCGGTCTTCGTGTTTATAAGGAAGGGGAAAAAGAGGTTTCATTGGCCTGTACAGCTCTCAAAGGAATTTGTGAAGATTTAAATACGATTACTGCGGACTTTTTGTGATTTTAAAATCAGTTTATAAGGAATTTCAGATAGCTTAATCCTCTTAGTTTGATTTAGCCCTTTATCCGAACTGCACAGTATCAGCACCGAAAAACACAGCCGAAGTTGATAATCGCGCGTCGAGGCGCGCCAGACCTGGAAGCGGTTTATACTTTGCTCGCTAGATGGCGTTAATTCAATTTGTTGGATCATATCGCCAAGTCCACTGTATTTGTAAATCGATGTTCTTAGTGTATGTTTTTATACGACTACAAATGTTGAGATAAATGTATCATAATACCAATAAGTATTTTAATATAAATCATTGAATGAATTTACGCATCATACGTGAAAGGGAGGTTTGGTACCTGTTCGTCAAGTATGAATTTTACCTAAAATGTAATACATCTGATAACTATTTTAATTTGATTTATTTTTCCTAATTAATTCTATTTTTATAAAAATTTCTATTAATTCTTTATTTATTAGTTCCCCGGACTTTTATTTGACGAGGAAACTGAACTGTGCGCGGATTTATGTTTGCGTCTTTTGCGCCACTGCAGCAGCAGCATCAGCAGCATTCGCTCTCAGGCCTCTGCTTCCCTCTATCTGCTCATGAGGCAGAATTTTGAAATTGGAAATGTAAGTTTTTCCCAGTATTACGAATTCGTTTTTTTAAAAGTCGCGTTTAAACAAATATTCACTGCTTTAACAACAGAATTTCGCCCGAGTGAAAATGCAAGTGACCATGTCGCTGAGCTCGCTAGTGGGCACCAGTCAAACCTTCAATGAAGAAGCCCTTCGTCGATCCCTGAAGACGATTCTGGTTTACGCTGAAGAGGACGCCGAACTTCAGGATACCACTTTCCCTGAACAGGTAACTGAATTAATTTACAGTTGACCTTAACGATAATTAATAGTTCGTTACATCAACAAAACTAGATCAGGTATTAGTATTACCGTATAGTCTTTGAGGATAAAGGGGATTTTAAGAGGCATTAAGTTAATTGCGGTTTTTAATCTTCCTAGGTGCAAGACTTGGTCTTCAACCTGCACATGATCCTGTCTGACACGGTCAAAATGAAAGAGTTTCAAGAGGATCCTGAAATGCTGCTGGACCTCATGTACCGCATTGCTAAAGGGTACCAAAATTCACCCGATCTCAGACTGACCTGGCTGGCTAATATGGCCCAGAAGCACACGGAGGTAATGAACCTCGTCATTCTTTTTTTCGTATTTGGGATATCAACCTTAATTTTGTTTGCCATAGAGAAACAATCACGCCGAAGCAGCCATGTGCCTGGTCCACAGCGCCGCCCTGGTATCCGAATACTTGCGCATGCTGGAGGACCGAAGACACTTACCCGTCGGAGCCGTTACTTTCAAGAAACTCTCGCCCAACGCCATCGAGGAGAGCGCCGTCTCGGACGACGTGCTCAGTCCAGACGAAGAGGGATTCTGTAGTGGCAAATATTTTACCGAAAACGGGTTGGTGGGACTTTTGGAGCAGGCGGCCAGTTGCTTTTACACGGCTGGAATGTACGAATCCATGAACGAAGTGTACAAGATTCTTACTCCCATTGCCGAGGCCCACCGCGATTACAAGAAATTGATTAATATTCACAGGTTCCTTTCAGTTTTTCCTTTAGAAATTCGGCAATATCAACCATGACTGAACTGTAATTTGTAATTCAGCAAGCTGCATGACGCGTTTAGCAAGATTGACCAACAGCAAGGAAAGCGGGTCTTCGGTACTTACTTCCGAGTGGGTTTTTACGGCTCCAAATTTGGCGACCTTGATGGTGAAGAGTTCATCTATAAAGAACCGACACTCACGAAGCTGCCCGAGATTTCTCACCGTCTTGAGGTAGTTCTATGGCTTTAACGCTTTATTCTCCTAATTACCTAATTACATGACTTTAATTAATACTGCGACATTTTGTGTGAACTGTTTTTTAAAATGCTTTTTTTAATAGAATTTCTATGTGGAACGGTTTGGCACGAGCAGCGTGGTGATGATTAAGGACTCGAATCCCGTCGACACTGCCAAACTTCATCCGGACAAGGCTTACATCCAAATCACTTACGTCGAGCCTTATTTTGACGTCAGCGACCTAAGGGAGCGCGTTACTCTTTTTGAAAAGAACAACAACATAAGTTTGTTTATTCTTTCACATTTAAATTAACCATGAATTAACTGATTTTTTGTTATTTACCAAACAGAGAGGTTCATTTACGCCACCCCGTTTACGCTCGATGGCCGTGCCCACGGTGACCTTCACGAGCAGCACAAGAGGAAAACTATCCTTACTACTGCCAATCATTTCCCCTACGTGAAAACTAGAATTCAGGTCGTCGAAAGAAAACAGGTAATTGCGTTTTCTTGCATCCTCATCTTCAATTCTTTAATTACGTTTATTTTACCTCAATTGTATCGTATTTTTTAGTTGAATTTAATCAAACTTCCAATGTAGTTTAATCTGCTTTTTTTTAGTTTAGCTTAAATTTGGCACATTTTTAAATATAATTAATTCCACAAATGTTCAAATTTTAGTCTAACATTTTAATTTTTTAAGATTTAAATTAATATAAACCAGCTTTCTTTTTTATTTAATCTAATCGTTAAAATTTGGTGTAATTTTAAGTATTTTATTAGTACGATTTACAAAATTTTTAATCAGTATAGGACATGAGTAAAAAGGTATTTAATTTAGAAAACTCTGGTAATTCTTGCCGTCGTGCAGATAATAAATCGTAGCAACTTTTTAGGCGGTGCTCTCCCCCATCGAAGTAGCCATCGAGGACATACAGAAAAAGACCAACGAGTTGGCTTCGGCGACGACTCAGGACCCTCCAGACCCGAAGATTCTCCAGATGGTTCTGCAGGGCTGCATCGGCACCACGGTTAATCAAGGACCCATGGAGGTGGCCAATGTTTTCTTGACAAACTTGAACAGCGGGCCGGCACCGCCGACCCAACTGCAGTTGAAACTCAGGCTGTGTTTCAAGGATTTTTCCAAAAAGTACGCTAATCATCCTGCCGTGTCATTTACCTGAGCAGTAGTTAATTTATTTTATTGTATCTGTAGGTGTGCCGATGCCTTGAAGAAGAACAAAACGCTCATTGGTTCCGACCAGCACGACTACCAAAGAGAACTCGAACGCAATTACCGTCGGTTCACGGAAAGTCTGAACCCGCTGATTTCCATTGGACCTGCTGCGGACGTTGCCAGGCCCAGGCGTAGTCGAAGGTATTATACACATTTTGTAGTTACTTCGTCTATCAGTCATCTTTTATTTGTTTGATGATAGCAAGCACAGCCCCATGAAGGAAAACCCTCCTGTCGAGTGAGCTGCGACACGGAAAGTCATTCTGGTACTGGGAAACCCATGTGCATTCCTTTCTTTCCTGAGTCAAAGGCATTCGGTCTAACGGAGGACTATAGCTCTTTCCTCATATATTATCCACTGCTTATCTGCTTGCTTCATTGCAAAAATAAATCGTGGTAATCAAACTAAAACCGTTTCCACTTTGAAGGAATGAATATCTTGGAGTAATAAAAATCTGTGGAAATACTGTATTGTCTAAAGCAGACGAACTTCTGTGACAAGTTCATGGTCAACACGTTACTCACGTGTTTTAGACTTATGAGTCTTAAGTAGCATACGAAGGATATTTATTGACTAATTTGGAAAACATGGGCAAATCTAAACGAGGGAAAAACCAAAAAGGCCACTCATCTCCCCGCGGCAACCCGACGGGATTGGCTAGCGTCAAGACAACCGAGGAAGAGATGGGAGCAGCAAGCAGCTCCTTATCGGAGCAAGTTTACGAGCAGACTGAAACGGGTAAAACTGTGACAGCAGACTCAGTGCAGTCCATTATCGAGCAGCTGCAGAGCACGTCTTCCGAGGAACGGGACTGTGCGTGCAACGCCCTCGCCACGCTGTTACGGACAGCTGAAGACGTCAAGGTGGCCCTGAGCCATGGTATCATCAGAGGTATGCATGTTTTGCTGCCGTTTGAATCTTCCTTCAGTGATTTTAACATACTTGTAGTGTTGTGTCCTCTGCTCCTGGATTCGAGCGCCGCGGTCAGACATTCAGCCGCAGGAGCCCTGCACAATCTCACGTTACTCGGAGGCGAGCAGTGCTGCATCAAAGCCCTCAATGATGATGTTATGACACCGCTCGCTGCCTTGTTCAAACGATTTCCGTCAAATTGGACACCGAACAAGCAAGTAATCTCTAGTTGCATGTACATGTTATCATCATCTTAAAATGTATCAATGATCAAAGGCCACGGGAGGAAAAATAGACTCCCAGACACAGACTTTCATCGAGGCCATTCACGTACTGTGCAGTCTATGCGAGAGCAGTTCGAAAGCGGTCGACGCCTTTCACCGAGAGCACTTGATGCCCGTCGTTTCCCGCTGTCTCAGTGTTGACGTCTTTGGTATCGATGTAGTGTTAGCTGCATCGCAGTGTCTGTACACTGTTTCTGAAGACCAAGGTAATTAATTAAACTGTGTGTTAAAGTATGATTCATTAAGTTTGTTGTCTTTATTTATTAGGAGATGCATCGTGGAGAAAGTCGCTAGCGGAAGAGGTAGCAAAGAATGTTACAAACAGCGAGCACTCGGACACGTATGCTGCTACCTATCTGAAAACACTAGGACTTGGAATATTACTGAATCTAGACCACGGAAAGCTGAGTAATGTACCCTATGCTGCTGCCATATCCACCTTGGCTGCTACCCTGACGGTTGACCACAGGAAGGCAGCATCGGATGTCATGGACTCTCTCCCTGTAGCGCTGTCTAAAGGTTATTGCGACAATGAAATGTTGAAATATCTAATGGAGAAAGAAAATGATTTGAAATATTAATCTGTAATTTTAAAACTCCATAAATTTTCTTGTTGTATAGGTAATTCCGATGACGTTACCGACGACATGGAAAGCGACGGACCCATCATCGTCAACGCCAGCGGACCTTTAAAAGAAATGCAGCGGCTACTTTCTGCCCAGATGCTGGCCCTGGAGCTTTTAGCCAACCTTTGCTGCGATCAGGACCCTGAAGATCAGTACGAGGACGTGGCTACTGACGATGAATCGACAAGCGACGGTTTGGTTCTATAAAATCTCGTTCATTTACCTTTTATACAGTGTCGATATCAAAAAGGATCCATGGACATTGACGGTGTGGCGGTCGATGAAGCTCTGGCACTGGACCCGCAGATCCAGGAAGCTGTGGTATCGCTAAATCTTTTCCAGCTAGCTTTAGCCAAAGCCAATTTACCGGCAGAGAATATCTGCCAGGCTTTAGCTTCGTCTGCCGATGGTTCGTGTCAAATTTTGATGGTTTTTAATCGGAATACCGAGGACAGTTTCTTTTTTTTTAGGTCGTACTCTGTTAGAGCAGCTGAACTCGCTGCGGTGCCACGCGTTCCTGTGTCTTAGTAACCTGGCCAGCAGCCTGACTGTCGACGAAATGGGAGGCCCTGAACTGCTGATCAGCACCTGGTCCAACCTGGGTAAACTGGCCTTCCAGGAGAGCAGCAATACGGAACTGCTGGAAGCTGCTACCACCGCCATGAGATCTGTCATTCGCAGGTTGGCCGAGTCCAGTTCCAGTCCGTTGATTCGCAGTCAGCTCGAACTCTCTGACGTGGCGGCCATTTGCGAAGCTGCTAAAAGCTGCTTGGATCCTCGCTGCAAGGTGAATCTGATTCAGATCCTGGGAATCTTGGGTTCGTTGGCGGCAGGCGCCTCGCTGCCTCTTTCGGACGCGAGACAAGCCTGCGTCAGAACAATCGGCCAGCTGCTCGTTGAAACCGTCTGTGGTGATTTTGAGCTGTGGGTCATTGCCGAGGCCCTTGATGCTATCTTTGACGTCTTCAAGGAGGACCATGTCGACTTCGTAGCCCAGGATGTACAACTGGTCGAGAAACTGAAAGCCGCCTTACCGACACTGAAAAATAAGGTTACTTCATCCTTAATTCGCTAATATTTGATTGTTGTTTTATCATTAATTCTGTCATTATTCTCTCTGTTGCAGATCCATGCGCAGCGAAGACGTCTTGGGGATCATTACGCTATTGTAATGACTGCCAAGGACAATTTGGTTAGGTTTATCAAATACAAAGCTGCGCAAAGACGCTAAGATGAGCAACAGGCTAATTATGACGCCGACTGAAATATATATTTGAGCTGTTTTAATACACCAGTTTTGAAATGCAGTTAGAATTTACAAAATTTTGGTTATACCTATTTAAATTTCACAATACATAAAATTGATAACAATAATTTATAAAATAAAGCAATGCCTGTTTAAGAAATACAACTACAAAGATAGCGCTAATCTGCGATATCTATATATCGATAGCGATAATCTAGTTCATTTGAACAGGAACGGACGAAAAACAAACCAGAAACGGTGAATACAACTCAGGAATCTCGAGATTCACGCCAGAATCCCAAATAGTCACTCTACAGCTGGTTCTCTCTCTTGTAGACGCTAGATTGGGGAATCTTGACTGATTTGATTTGACTTGACTGAATTGTTAAGATTAAGATAGAATTATTTTGATTTTTTTATGACAGCAGTTTGGCTATTTAAGTGTAAAATATCAGATGAAATTAGGTTAAACTATCTAAACTCGTCAAATAAACTAATGTATAAATGGTAATATAATAGTTATTTCAAGAATACCATATTTATACCATGCCATTCCAAAAATTCAATTAAATTAAATGCACGTGTTAAATGGCAACTGTTTACTTGAACCGGCAACGCTGTAAACAGGCTTCCACCAAAACAAAGCAGATAGAAATCTGTTCTAAAATTAAGTTACAGTCGGCATTAAGTCGGAATTCGCACTTGCAGTCGACTTGACTTCTCTTATCAGTTCAAGTGTAAACGTGATACTACTTTCAAAGGCACATATTTCAAGATGTCTGATACCAAAGAAGTAAGTTATCCTAATGAAACCCGGTAAAATGCAGTTATATAATTCATAATTGTTTTTTTTCCCTGCGGAGGCTGCTGGTGGCAAAACTCCTGTTTCACTCCTGCAGGAACTATACGTCAAGAAAGGGATTACGCCCAAGTATGACCTGATTCAAATCGAAGGCGCGATTCACGAGCCCACCTTCAAATATCGTGTTTCTGTAGGCGAAATCGTTGGTACAATAGATTGCCCTCCCCTAACTTAAATGAAATCTGTACGGTCATCTTCGTTCTTACACAGCCATGGGTTCAGGACAATCAAAGAAGAAAGCCAAGCATGCTGCGGCCAAAGCCATCTTAGATAAAATATTGGGGACGCAGGAGTTTGATTTAGAAATCAGCGGAATTTCGCAGTAAGTAAACATGTGTTTCGACAACTTGAGTTTCTCAATGGTATTGCGTCTCAGGTCCGCACCTGTCTTGTCGCCGTATGATGACGGCATCCCCGGCAACCCAGTGGGAAGTCTGCAAGAGCTGTGTATCGCGCACAGGTGGGCCCCTCCGACATACGTCCTGGCGGGGGAGAACGGACTGCCGCACGACAGAGAATTTGTCATCACGTGTGTGGTGGACACGTACCGAGAGCTGGGTGCGGGAAAGTCTAAAAAGCTGGCCAAGCGGCAAGCTGCCTATAAGATGCTGATGCGACTCAAGGACACGCCTATCGAGGTCCAGGCCACCAATTGTTTTGACGAAGATGATGAGGTATGTCCCATTTTCATTGTTAAGTTTGACGTTTCCGTAGCAAAATATTAATGGAAAACTTCATTTCTTAAATAAGATAGAACAGAAGACTAACGTTAAACAAGGACTCAAAGACCCGCAACACAAAACGACACAAGGACCGAAAATCACGCAGTACCACCGGAGTTTGCGGAAACTGACTGGTGATTGCCTCGCGTCACTACAGGTACTCAGTTGGGTTTAAATTTGCCTTCAGCATCACAGTTACATTCGAAAATACTTGTTCCCCAAAGAGACTTTCATTTGACGACTGCAAACCTGATCCCAAGAAACTGATTGAAGAGATAGCCAACGAGCAGAAACTCGATGCAACCTTTGTTGACATAGAAGAAATCAGCACATCAGGTTTGAACGAATTATAATTTGGACATTCAGAGTTGATTCTAACTAATCGCAAACATAGGTCAGCATCAGTGCTTGCTGACGCTCACAACAACCCCGATGGTCGTCTTCTATGGATCCGGCTCGACTGCCGACATTGCCCGCACAGAAGCTTCGATATGCGCTTTAAATTATTTCAAGCTAATGACCAAAAAATTCAGTCTACCTTAAACTTGCAGCAAAACTTGACTTTTAGTTTCACAACGTCAAAACAGGATGTCTCGTTTAAAAGATAAACTGAGTGTATTGAACTATTTACGATTAGAAATCATAGTAAACATCTACGACGCGTTTTGTTTCTTTTGTAAATGACTGAGAATGAGTCGTTTGACGTTGGCATTGACGTTGGGTAAGCTGTCGTCAGTCTTGCGTGCCGCGTACTCGATCTTCTGAACCAGCTCAATTTCGGCCGGTCTCGAGACGAAATTAGTGACTAAACCCGTGCCCAGCCGGCTGCCCACTCGTCCGACCCTGCCGCAGCGGTGGATGTAGTCGCTCATGTTTGTCGCCATGTCGTAGTTTATTACATGGTGGGTGCCCTGCGTGTCTAAGCCGCGTGACACAATGTCAGTGCAGCTGAGGATTCGGACTTTTCCGCTTGAGTAGGCCTTGAAGCGGTCCTCCCTCAAACGCTGGCTCATGGCGCCGTTCAAGTTAATACACTCAATGCCGTTGTCCTTGAGGAGGAGCGAGATCCAGTCAGATGTCTCGCTTTTCCCACTGAAGATGATGACGGATCGCTCGCCGTTGACGTCCCTTTTGACGAGCTCAATCAGTTTCACCGGTTTGTCTCTGGCGGCCAGTCGCAGGAACCTCTGGGTGACGTGGGGCAGGAGACGGTGTAAATAGTCTGTAGTGGCGCGAGTGAAACTTGAATAAGGAAGAACGTTGGCCAGAATCCTTTCGGCACTAGTGGGAATTGTGGCGCTCGCCATTATGACTTGCACCCCTGTCGGTCCATTCTCCCCGCTCGTCTTTGCCGCCTGCAACGGGAATTTGCGGAGAAAGTGGACAAGCTTATCGCTGAAAGAATCATCCAGTAACGTATCAGCCTCGTCAAGGACGATGTGCTCGACATCTTTCATGTTATAGACTTGGTTCGTTGTTAGTTTTGACGCTGCGCCTAGCGTTGATATCATTATGTCGACTTTTGAAAATCCACCCTGCAGAACACGTCGTTTTAAGCGGCCTCCAACTTCCACAACAGACTCGATCCCGAGTGGTGCGCACAGCGCTCGACAGACATTTCCAATCTGCTCGGCTAGTTCTCGGCCAGGAGTCAGGATCAGTACCAACGGACTGTTAAGATCTGTGGCAACTCCTCGAGCTTTGAGGTACTTGACCATCTGTACTAAGGGGGCTAGGTAGCACAGAGTCTTCCCGCTCCCTGTTTCCGCGGCTATGAGGCAGTTATTTCCCCCCAGAATGGGTCGTATGCCATCTCGCTGTATCAGTGTCGGTTTTTCAACGCCCATACTGTGAAGGACCCGAACTATATCGTCATCTAAACGCAAGTCGGTAAAAGTTGTGTCATCCGAGATAATAGAAGGGTTCTTCCCGTGACTCTGTAGGACGAAGTGGTCACCCGCTGCCTTCTTGTGTTGCCATCCCTTTGACGCGAGAGGTACTTCATCGAACGACCTGACCATTACAATACAAATATAGTATAATGCCCTTGGACCAAGGTTGCCCACTGTATCAATACTGATATAATATCAAACAACCCTGCTTTAAAGAACTGTTTTATTCCGACTTGCTTACCCATACGACATGCCGAGATAATGGTTCAGTTTGGAGTTTTTGCAAGCAATGATGGTGACGTCCGTGTTCCCAGTACGTGACCTTTGAAGCTTCTGTTCCCGCTGCTTCTCGGCTAGGGCCCGCTGAAGTTTCTGTTGCATTTTGGCTGGAATTGTCAGTACAGGTCTAACTGAGCTGGCTGAGCTGGCGGTAGCGTAACTTCTCATGATGATACCACACGATACTACAGCTCGAACACAGCGTGCATTCATGTTTGGTTAGTGTTATCCCTCTTTATTTAAACAAGAAGTTTAGTCGATACTTGATTTACAAGAAAAATATATTCAGCTGATCGTCCAATTTTAAACCTCACGCGGATGGAAATGAAAGCCGACGATGGCTGTTTTGATTTTTCCGCAGACTCATTTATCGTCTGCTATATTTGAAGAAAACCAACTCGCCATCTGTATTTTACATTATTGCAATTATATTATAATATGAAACTTAAAACAAAATTCGATTAATTAGTTTAAATCTAAGTTTATAACATTTTTAAAGATTGAATATTATATTTGTTATTTAATTACATTTGTCAAGACAACGGTATGATTAATTGAGTTATTATAATTGGTTATAACTCGAGTTCCCCATCTTTGGCATAACTCGTTTCTGGAATAATAACGAATAAATAGCGTTCC
>JAIQCU010002062.1:0-14079 GCA_022114935.1 Leptestheria dahalacensis
TAGATAGATAGATAGATAGATAGATAGATAGATAGATAGATAGAGAGAGACAGATAGGTAGTAAGGTATAACAATGCGGCGTTGGCAGTAAATATCAACTGCGTAGGAAAGGGCGTCGTAATGAATTTTTGTCAGAGAAGTACAGTTGGCCATACTTACAATGGCGGACAAAGGGAAAAAAGACATCACATGACTCGCAGTTCAACTTTACTGAATCCAGTTACTTGTAACACTATTCAATCATACCTAATTTTATCACGCTCCTTTGAAGTAATACTCAAGTGTGAACATGCAAGCTTTGAGGAAATCACGAAACTTGCCCATAAGAACGATACTGATTTCGCCAAGGTCATTACAGGTCGAATGTAGTTGCTATGAGGGTGAATTTCACGAAGATTTTACCTTTTTTGAGTAATATACGTATATATTATAACGGTAACACAATAATACGTTTAGTGTCAAAGAAGCATTTAAGTTAATGTGAAATATTAAAGTAGGGATTGACATTTCGTGATCTGCTTTAATGCCTTTGTCGATCTCTCTACCTTGGCAAGTCTTTGAAAATTGAATGTCCAAAACCAACCAAGATGCCCTGATACTGGCAATAGTAGCTATTCCGTCAATAACCATACATAATGAAGTTCCACGGTCACTATGACGTCAACCGCGACCGGCAAAAACCAACCGACATCTGAACTTTCGTATAGTTTCGTGTTGGGTTCGTCTTTTTGCCAATTTCCAATAGGATCGTTACGCCATACTTTCCTGACAACTTTCGTCATTTTGTGAGACTTTTGTCCCCCCCCCTAATCCCAGTAGGTTTTACAGTGTATCGAATATACTTCCTCGCATAGTGCTGCAATAGATATTCTGCTGTAATGAGGGGTTGGCTGATTTTTAACTCCAAAAGTTGCTTTTTGTTTACCTTAGCAAAAAGAGTATCGCGTGCGCTTAATGGTTCTTCTCTGCGACTCTCAGTTTTGCTTGTTATAGCCATCAATGAGTTTGCTAAGGGACCTTGCAACTCAAGGAATGATCTGTTCCTTAACACTATGGACTACGTTATGAATTCAGTAAGGTTTCCCGTTAAGATGATGGAATTCGATAGAACCTGATAGACCTGATCCATCCACTGTAACAATTGTATCATGCAAGATGATTTCACATCTTATATTATATGGGGCTATAGAGATATAGGATCGATTAACTGTCCAGTCAGGATTGGACTGTTTATTATTATTAAGGGTTATTAATATAAGACAAGGTGGATCATCCATCCAAATGTCATGTCCATGTCAAGTCGAAACCAATCAAAAAGGTTCTGAATGTCGAGGTGGCCAAAGTAACAGACCAATTAAGACAAAAATTTAAGAGTAGATTAGAAACTACTAGTTCTGGAACCACTATTTTTTGGTTTACTATGCCTTTGAAAACGTGGGAGCAGTATGCAAGCAACTTCTCCGCGGCAAAACCCTTTTTCGTCCGGCTCTTAGTACCTGGGCATGACTGAGTCAAAAAGTTTCAGTACTTATTACAGTACTAAGTGTGGGTCTTATAGTTAACTTGTATACGGGCATTGCGGTTTTTACCATCTGCAGAGATGCGTACAACTCGGACACTATTTACTACTGCAGAAAGAAGTGCTGTCGCGCACCCTGTTGTTCACATGAAATGCCATAAAAAGAGAGGTTTTCGAAACAACCAGAAGCCCAGGCCAGTCATGAGAAGTAACTGTCGAAGTGGCGAGAGGATCTTGCGTTCCTAAGGGAATCAATACAGTTTCGTGCACGATGCAAAACCCGTGGTACTGTTCTCTACATCAATAAGGCTTACGTCGTATTGTCTACGTCTTAGGGACTTAAAAGTTAACTTTTCTAACAGCTGTTATAGAGGTACAACAGAACGAGTTTTCTCATTACACTTGGCAAGATGTTTGTTTATCAAGTTTATATATCCAGCTATATCTGCCTGTCGAACTGTCTGTCTGTTTATCTGTCGGTCAATCCATCCATCTGTCTATTTACCTATCAATCCAACCATCTGTCTGTCTATCTATCTATCTATCTATCTATCTATCTATCTACCTATCTATCTATCTAGGTACCTGCCTGTCTGCTAGCTAGCTAGCTAGCTAGCTATCTGTCAGTCTATCTATCTGTCTGTCTATCTTTCTGTCTGTCTGTCTATCTATCTATCTATATCTATCTATCTATGTATCTATCTATCTATCTAGGTACCTGCCTGTCTAACTATCTTACCTATCTAACTATCTAGCTAAGCTAGCTAGCTATCTGTCAGTCTATCTATCTGTCTGTCTATCTTTCTGTCTATCTGTCTATCTATCTGTTTATCTTTCTATCTATCTAACTATCCATCCACCCATTTGTCCAAGCATCTTTTTCATATGTGTATCCATCACTCATATATTTACCTACCTATCTATCTATGTATCTCTCTCTATCTGCTCTTTGTCTATCTGGGGATTTCAATACATGTTTCATAATGTTTCACTATTTACTAATATTACATACAAGATCCGTAACAAATAATCGACATATATAAATTAACCCGACTCTCCAATTAATAGCAGGCAACCAGGACATGATTGCGGTCAAAAGTCGCGGAGTGAATCCAGCCCAGGAACAGGAAGGTCCTCAGCCAATGTTCGATGCCGACATCCAGCGAAACATCACAGCTGTGGCCACTCAAACCGCTTTTCTCCACTGCAAGGTTAAGGATCTCGGCGCTAAAGCCGTAAGTCTGCCTCTTCACTGTAATCCTTTTTCTTGCTTTTACACTTGTATTTCTCGCCTCTGCAAGCAGAGGCAAAACACAATCCTGTCATCATTAATCTGTTCTACTTCAACCCAACACGGCAAGGGGCTAGAGAGAATCGCATCAAGAGCAAAAGCGTGCAATATCCACCGGCGAAAGACTCGCACCTTACCCCTACCATTAATATCAAACTATTTACCTTTCATACCAATATTCTATCTATTTATATCATGTATATATTACGACTTCCTTCAATACTCTCTTACATAATGAAATCCAACTACGGAAACTTGTTCGAAGCCCAAGTATTACAGTTAAAGCACAAGTTACAGGGATCGTTAACTCGTCTGCACAGCGGAATGCGTTAGGAACCAGCCATTTGTCCAAAACTGACGTATGACTGTCAATTTGCGAATAGCAGTGGAGGAGAACGACTTTTCATGTTTGTTTTTATCATGCCAGTGTCGAAACTCTCGAACAGTAGCAGGTTAACATAGTAACATAGTCTAAATCTTGAAGCTTGTCTACTGAAAACGATTGCATTGGTCTTTCTCGTTATGATTTCAGAGGACTTGCTTGGAAGTTTGCTTAACTTATGGGGAAAATGGCTGGTCTATACATCCACGAGGGTCAAGTATAATACGAGGGCCATCGAACGAAAGAAGGAGTGCAGGCCTCGGACACTCATCTTGAATACAAGCGGAGGCTTTTAGAAGCGCTAGACAGCGTCTTATCTGAAAGTGGCAGAAACCGGCAAGAGGAGAAGTTTAGCTAAACACGAAGCTCTTTTCTTTACCGCGCAACTGTTTACCATATCCGCTGATTTGTTGCTCATAATACCCACCGCAGACTTTGGGTATAGCCACTTCCTGTTCTTATTCTGAAACCGAGTTTGAGATTTCAAGACATCCGAACGACTGAATGAAGCAATTCAGATTCTTCGTGATTTTTTTTCAGCATTCTAAGTATAGAAATGTAAAAGTTGTAATACGTTTATGGTTTCTATTTATCCAAATATCTATCTATCTATCTATCTATCTATCTATCTATCTATCTATCTATCTATCTATCTAACTTTCTATCTACTCCATCTGTCTATCCATCCACTCGTCCATCCAACCATCCTTCCATCCATCCATCTATCTATCTTTCAATCTATCTATCCACCCATTTATATATCCATCCATCTATAAATCCACCAGTCCGTCCATCCATCCATATATCTATCTATCTATCCATCTATCTCATATGCCTATCCATCCACTCGTCCATCCAACCGTCCTTCCATCCATCCATCCATCTATCTATCTATCTATCCATCTATTTATCCATATATACATCCATCCATCTATAAGTCCATCAATCCATCCATTCGTCTATCTATCTACCTATCTATCTATCCATCTATCTATGTACTCCATCTGTCTATCATCCACTCGTCCACCCAACCATCCCTCCTCCTCTCCATCCATTTTATCTATCTATCCATATATGCATTCATCCGTCTATAAATCCACCAATCCATTTATCTATCTAACCTATTTAGCGAGTAAGTGAAAGACTATACGCTCTCTTTTGGTTACTCGAAGAATCGAGCTTTTCACGGATCCCTGCTGCACTTCAACCTACTGAAGGGTCTCAGGTGCATGGCGGCCGTAAAAGAAAAGCAGCGTTGTAGAAGTGCAAGTGTCTCAGCACTGGGAGCCTTTTTATGAAAATGAGGCACTGCTTAAACTAGTGCGCTGAGCAGCGCTCTATCCTGATCCTGAGAACTCTCTCGGGATTCTATGAACCAAGAGAATAAGTTGTGAAAAACGCCAGTCATTTTCAAAAATCCGACACTTTAGCCGTGTCCTCTCCCCTAGCACAGAACATACGGCTTCTAGTCAAATCAGATCAAGTGTGACTCTAAAGAATGAATATTTTTTCTCTTTCTGTATAGGGTGAACGCTAACCAGTGATATATACTATGTTATTCCCTATAGGTTTCCTGGATCCGGCAGCAAGATTTGCATATTCTGACAGCCGGCCTTTTCACCTACACTTCAGACCAAAGATTTTCCGTGGTTCAGCAGCCGGCTTCGGTCGAAGATTGGATTCTGCAAATTAAATTTGTCCAGGTAAGGGAAGAATATATGCGAGAAGGGCAGGAGGAAGGGGATCGATCCAACCAGTGTTCCTTTCTTCTGTGCTATTCTTGTGTCATTTTTTCTCTCTCTCAGTTTAACTCGAATTAAGTACAAATTGATTTTTTGCAGCCACGAGATGCAGGAGTGTACGAATGCCAAGTTAGTACAGAACCTAGAATCTCGATCGATTTCTACTTGACGGTTGTAGGTAAGCAAATGGTTTAAACGTCTAATACAATGCGTACAGTCTACGGCAAAGCACAAAACACAGCAGTGGATTAGGTACTAAGGTAACCTCATTTTAGACTCGTTTACGCCTAACAAACTTTATGCAAATAATTCGATAGTTTTTTGTAATATTTTTCCCTCAAAAAAGTGAACATAAGGATATAAGAATGTTGGTTAGCCTGTGAAATCACGTTGATCTCACAGTATGACCTGGCGTGTCATTGTATGATGTTACCTTTATGTAGCCAATCAGGAAGTAGGACGGTCCTTAAATTTCCTATGTCTAAATTCACTGCTACGTTTTCTTTCCTGTAGACTGTACATGTAGGATAGACGGACAGATAGATGGATGGATGGATGGGTGGATGGATGGGTGGATGGTTGGATGGATGGATAGAGAGATGGAATTAGGTAGATAGATAGATAGATAGATAGATAGATAGATAGATAGATAGATAGATAGATAGATAGATAGATAGATAGATAGATAGATAGATAGATAGATAGATAGATAGATAGATAGGTTGATAGATAGATCGATAGATAGATCGATAGATAGTATAGCTAGTTTAATAGATAGATAGACCAATAGAAAAAGATTGACTGTATGTAGGAAAGCAAATCTGCTAAACATCTAGTATCGCGAGCGCCAAAATAAGCACACCAACTGAGTTTTGCGTCAAGCTTTGAAACGCATGTCATGCTTAAAGAAAAACTTGATATCAGCTGAGGGTATAAATCGATTCTCTCACAATACGTTATTTCATCGTACACATCGCATGAGAAGGAAAAAAAATCAGATGCTGTTATTTGAAAACTGAAAGGTGAAATGTGGAAAATGCCAAAGTTTTAATATACCCGTCAAAAGGGGAGAAACGCATTCGTAGATTCGTGGAAGCAATTCTGCCGCATGCCAAAAGATTCATACTTTGGAGACTTATTTCCCAACGCACAAAGGCGAAAATTGTTAGCGCTCAGAGTAAGACGCCATTACTTGTCTAGGTTTTTTCCTAAGGTGTCTTTTTTCCATACCTTCTTGTGGACTTAATTGGGCAAAGCTTGAGGCTGGATTGGAGGCTGAAAGGATGCAAATGGGCACCGAGTTGTTCTGTGCAAAAGCTTAGCGCAAAATGAGCTGTTTGTATGCGGCGCTCATTGCAGATAGAAGGTCATTAGCAAGCTTCATTGGATTGTCTCTTCATTAAACTTGGGTCACTTTGTTTTCAAGCTCGATTGCCTGAGCGCGTGCTTCGAACACGCTATTACCCTAACATTAGCATGTCTGGAACGAGATGCATGGAACGAGTATTTTAAACCAAGCATTTAGAACAGCTTCAAGTTGTCACCAGACTCTCAAGATCGGATATAAGATCGAATCAGTAAAAGGCGACTAGTAAACAATGACGTTAACCTCCATCGATTGCCTGTCAACAGTTCTCTAGCTAATTAACTAGCTGCCTTGAAAGGTTCGTGTTCGTCTTAGATTGCGCCGAATTTAACTATTAGCTAGCTTAACTGCTATACATAGAATCCATTTACCGAGTCTAATTAACTCTATCGATCTTATATGTAAATTAAAGTAGACTAAAGTGTAAGTAATCGTTAAATTACACTGGATCTTAACAATCAATCTTAAGGTCCACACATTCGGCTTACAAAACTCACGACGGCTATTATAATTAGATTGTTAGTAATGGTAAATAGGTAATCTACAGAAAAACATTCATGGTTAGAGATAACTGACTGTTGCTATAAACAAGAATGTGCTGGAAGTAGCGAGCCAACTGTTGGTTTTGTACCTGCGGCAAAGGAACGCGGTAATAGATACAAGTTTCCATAGGGCTCAAGCCTGGGTTCGCTAATTAAAACTCGTGCTATCTCTTAAAATGAACTTTCAGTATCAACACAAAAACGACTTATTTACAATTTAATCGATTCTATTAACAAGATATTCTGTTGAATCATCATCATCATCAATCATTATCATCGTTCTGAATGTTTGCTCGTGTACACATGTTACCAAAACCACTGTAGCCATCTACGGTTATCATAGACGCAAGTTGAATGAACTGATAAGATCATCAGCGTTCAGTAATGCAGTAGAACTGGAACAAAGCCGACATTTGATGTTGCGAAGAGAATTGCGCACTATAGACCGTAAAGGAGTCATTCTTGGACTCATGTCAAAAAAATCAGAAACGGGAAACTTTTAGACGTGCACTTGAATGTTTGCGGGACAAGCTGGCTGCCATTACGAGTAACAAAGACGGGATTCTCTCAAGCTTTGGCTTTTAATGACAGACATCCACAGTGGGGCGGGTTACATTCCTAAATCCTTGCGACAAAACAGTGTGTGTGTATAAAGTGCCCTAAGAGGGGCTAGTTTGTTCATCCTTCGTTTCTTTACAAGTGAAAAAAAGACTTGCACACTTGAACGAAAAAGTAAAACATAAAAGAAACAATAAACATAACGATAAAAAAAAGACCAGCTCAGTCGGATACAAGAATATGCTTCCAGGGTTGGCAAGAGAACATCAGGCTGTTGTTTATTGGCGCGGCTTTACATTAGTCGTGAAGAGAAGGAGGGGAAAAGGTTTAAAGTAAATGACATAGAAATAAATTGGTCGACACATTTTCAAGTCGAGGGTTGTGCGCCCCGGGACAAATGATGCATATCAATGAGAGTCAAGCGACTTTTACTGTTATCGGCTTCCTATACCTCGCTGGGCATCTTTGGCCGATTCCAGTTTTACCGTGACAATAGGGCAACGATCAACTGCACGCGGTGCAAATCTAAACCATTGTTCGATGTTTCACGCACTAAATTGCGTTGCTAGGTGCAACCCCAAAAACCTTTGGCTTGCTCATTTGTAACTACATAGGGACGAAAAGGTTATTTGAGCTCCCTCCCCCGGGCGAGGTCTATAATGGAACTATAGATAGATAGATAGATAGATAGACAGATAGATAGATAGACAGGTAGGTAGACAGATAGGCAGGTAGACAGATAGATGGATAGACAGATATATAGATAGACAGATAGATGGATGAATGGATGGATGGATGGATGGATAGATAGATAGATAAATAGATACATAGATAGGCAGGTAGATAGATAGAAAGGATAGATAGATAGATAAATAGATAGATAGATAGACAGACAGATAGATAGATAGATAGATAGATAGATATATAGATAGATAGATAGATAGACAAGTAGAATGACGAGGTTTCAATATACAGCTGATCTCATGTTTAAAAAGAAGATCTTTGGTGGATCCTCTGGTAAAGTTGGTAACAAAACGTTATTTATAAGCTTTCAAGTTGAGCTTCTAGCTCACCGAGCAGCTGTAGAGGGTGTGAGTCAAGTCTAAAGCTAAACACATTCGAATAAGCGTTTAATCCCAAATAGTACGGCTTCCATTGTATTTGACTCGGTGCCATCAGAGTGGGTGTGTTTTGTGGCAAGGCTCTTGTCACTGTGGATTAAGCGCTAATTAAGAAAGAGCAAGTTGCAATATTCGACGTTAATTACGTGCATTCATCACTCTTGGTTTTGTACTTTCCCGGCCCTGCTGGTCGTTTGCTATTGTTTGTTGTAGCTTCTATTGTTTGAAGTTCTCAAAGTGTGTGTCAAGCGTGTTATGTGTGTGTGTGTTTGAAAGGCTTTTCAGAGTGTAATTCTCCTGTTCTAACTGTACCGAATTCAAAATACTTGTTCATTCAAACAGAATCAACAGCACGAATTATCGGCCCTTCGGAAGTATACGTCAAGAAAGGAAGCACATTGAGTCTGACGTGCGTAGTTCAACATGCAGTAGAGAATGCAGTCATCTTTTGGTATCACGAAATCAACGTCCTGGACGAAGGTGCCCAACGTGACGTTAGTATTGATTTCATTCACGATCCTTCAAGCTCCACATTGTCCAGTATACTGCGCATCACCAACGTACAGGTACCGAGATGAATTGTCTCTCGTCTGCTATTCGCCTGTCGCATCCGTGAAGAATGAATAAGGATGATTACCATCAACAAGGCTATCATGTTATTGTCATTTTCTTTTGTACAGGCTTTACATTCTGGCAATTACACGTGTCTCCCCACTGCAGCTGACCCTGTATCTGTCATCGTCCATATAATCAATGGTAACAAACATTTATGGCCACTCTCAAGCCAAACCTATCCACAGAATAAAAGGTTCTTATTTCTTCAATAGTGACAAGATTTATGACACGTAAAGTCACGCTTTTCCTACAACAAGCGGACCCAAATAAGCATTACGAAAATGAACTGTTTGAACAGTCTAGATTAGAAAGAAAGGTACACAATTTGACATTTTTCCATAGCAAAACTAATGATTCGAACTTAACGAAACTCTGGAATCGTAACAAGGTTTAGCTGATCTACACTCGCAATTATTTGCACAGCCCTTAGAGATATTAACCAAGAACCTCTTGCCCATTCCGTACCCTTTTTTTTAACGATCTCGACTGTACTGCAAACAGGACTGTACTTGGAGAGGGTAAGATTCATTGAAACTCCCATGTAGTTTGTATGTGCGCCAGCCAATTAATCGACGCGTTCACAACAGCAACAATGTTGGCAATAGAGAAGACTTTTAGTTTCTCACTGAGCACAAGTGTAATTGTTTGTGTTTGTCAGGAGAACACCCGGCCGCGATGCAACATGGTAACTCAGCCGTGAACATCTCTCAACCGTCGACGGCATACGTATTGTGGCTTATCTTTGTTTGTTCCCGTCTGCACGTCGATCCGGTGGCGTTTCTTTTCTACAGTGTTTAGTGTGCACCTTTGTAATATATATATATATTATTCTTTACAACACCAGATTTGTTTTTCGGCTTCAATCAACCTCTGTTTCGACTCGCCGTTGTAAATAAGCGTGTACCAAACAAACTAGGCAACATTATGTCCCAAAGGGGAGTGTACACACTTTAGTTGGAAGTTGTGAGTACAAGTCATCAATACATGCTGACACTATCTTGGACTCCAGTCTACAGTTCTTTGTAGTATGTATTAAGTATCTCGTTCATACGTGTTATTATGGAACAAGTATTACGTCCATCTCGATAATTTGATGGTTTAGTACTGGAATTGTAAGAGGTGTTGAATTGTATACTGACACTGCCTTGGCATAAGCACAATCTCCGGTTCTTTGAACGATTACTATTTTATCATATCCTATTATAATAATTGTAATATTTTATTATGATAATTAAATGATAAGACGTAGACTATATTATATATGTGTTGCATACGTGATGTTATGGAACTTCGTGTACAGTCCAGAGCAGTACAAAAAAGGTTCTTGCTGGGAAAAAGTTGATCGCTTATTGCTCCTGCCCTTTCAACGATATAGCCATCCAAAAATACTAGGAATAGTACTTAATGCACTGCTTAAATTTCGTAAAAATCTGTGTGTTAGTTTAGCAGAAATAAAATCCTAAAAGTTGGGAATTACAATAAACTTTACGTACGTACGTTATATTAACAAATGAGTCATACGATGGTTTAAGACATACTGAATTAAACCACTAAGACAGTAGTTATAAGACTTCAGTATCCTGTCATATTGAGCAGAAACGTCGATGTCAAATAAGGAATGTTGGGATGCGGACGAAACTTGCCTTTTCTCTTCGCCAGTGTGCAAACAAGTGAGAATGCGACGCGCCGAGTCAGCATGTCAGAGGCGCAGTCATTAGAATTCAATAAAAGCTGACTGAAGAGGAAAAGAAGGATTTGTTCAACAACTTGGACAACAACACGGGAACGGAAGACATCGACAGTACAAAAGACGAAGACGAGTTTTGCCGTGTCAATATTCAGTCCCCTGTCAGACATAGCGCACAAACACAATGGTGTTTCTCACTTTACCTTTAATTGAAAAAGCCCCCGTAACATTGCAATCTAGTCTTCCTTTGCTCAGTGACCAATCCAATTCTTCTTCCTAAGCTGTTTTTTTTAAGTTCTCGTTTTAACTTTATCTTATAAACGAGGTTAAACGAATGTACTGGTACTGCATGGACATCTACTTCGGTAACTGCGCACAGTGAACTTGGTACATTACCCGGGTCTTGTTACTGTATACATGTCGCTTATACATATAGATAGATAGCCAGATAGGTTAAATGATTACCTTTATAATCATCTTAACGATAAAGCTTTAGCTTCATTGTGAAATTAAACAATGATTTGAGGTACAATACTGTTTACCTTATATGGTATTGAGACAGCTTCTATTGTTCAAATTACAGCGTGGCAGTGCAGTCAAATCATCTATACTTTGTCGACCTTGCACACAAAGGCCGTTTGGAAGAGGAACCGTGAAAAGACTAAATTATCTTAAGAGGTTTTCCAATCCATTACGGGATCGCTAATGGATTTTTCTGGGTCTGCTATATATCTTTCCTTAATGAATCATCTGCGACTCGCAACTCATTTAGTGATGACATTTTGGAAGTCAAACAATAAGACTGAAACAACTCCGAGTGAAAATGGTGGTAATTGAGATTTAAACTGCTAGACGGGCAGATGATTAGCAGAAGAGATTTCTTTTGTATGGAGGCGGGGAGGGAGGGATTGTGCCGGGCTATTGAGCTTCGATTAGCACTTGTAGTGGACGACAAGCACGACCAACCGCTCTTATGCTGAAGAGCTGATTGACCTCTTCGGTGGCTCCTCGTCTCTCACTTGAACATGGTCGACTGGGGGCTGTTCTTTTCTTATTATTTTTTGTTGCACTCGTTACAGAGATAAAAAAAAAGCTATTCAACTTTCCTCTCTCGTATTTGCTGCGGGCGGCGGTGGCCTGAAGGAGATGCTCCAAATAAGCCAATATCGCTGATGGTAAGCAGCCTGTTTGTGCCTTCACAGCCTAAGGCTTGGTGGAAACTTATCGCTTGTATCTCTCGACTGGATGCTGCTTGGCAGAATGGAAATACAGCAAGGCAATTCCGAACGGCAGCAGCACAGAAACTTTCGCCAAGATGAAGATAAAGCGCGGTCTGGCTAACGTGATTGTGTTCAGCTTTCTCTATCATTCGTAATGCGTTAAGTGTGGCATTGGCAAACCCAATACAAACCTGAATACACTGCGTACGCATCAGTATTGCTGTCAGTCTGTTATGTTTATGTTACCATTACAGTCGAAATACTAGTTGAACTTGCTATTAAGAAATAAATGAGATTCCAATTGGGATTGAAGGTAACCTATGTAATCCTTGGAAGGAAAACGCAGGTCGTCTTATTGAAAGGTTCTGAGCGCAGTAGCTATGCATTCACGAAACTGCTTATTATATTGTTACCATAGTTTTCATATCTATCAATATGACCAAGGTAATCGAATAATAGTATTAACACAAAACACATAAAAGATAAACTAAAACCATACACCTGATGGAAAGTCCAGGAAGTCGGTGAAGTGCTGAACGAACCACTGGCAACCGCTGCTACTGCTGGTTAATATGCTGAATACCTCTGGTACCAACAGGATTGTATAGACTTACCGCTGGCATCTTCTGAAACCCAAGCAAATTTCAAGATTTCAGCGTGCTGAACCACCTCACCTCTCCTGAACTTTTGAAGAAGCAGCGATAATTCAGCAGGCTGAATATTCGCGTCGGGTATAGAACTGCTCTGTTGAACACTGCCATTGCACAGGATCTCAAAAGCTCGTACAGACGGTTAATTACGCAATCAAAAAAGGTTTACATAATGAATGTTCTTGTGTAAACACAGCAGGGCTTATAGTTTCAGTCTTAACGTATACGAAGGTGAATAGGGCGAAATGTAAATGACAGTCTTATTATCAGAGGGCAACAGCAAAACTTGTTATAATGAAGTTTGCAATGGTTTCAGCTGGGTTGTACACCAGCGCTCCCAAGTTTGAGAGCTTTACGGGCACTTTATTTTTAAAGTTGCACTCCAAGGAAAACCTGATATTGACAAGTTCAATTACGCAGGGTGGGGTTGGGTACGAGGCAGCAGCTTACACTTGGTTTCTGACTACTTTTCCCCTTTGCACATCTTACAGAGGAGAAAACTTGTTAGTAAAATGAGAGACAGTTGAAGCGTTCAGTGTTTTCCCATCTTAGCGACCTCGTTAAAGTTTCTTTTGTAGCGCCGTGATAAGATGTGTGTCGACAAAAGTATCTCGAGAATCAATGACAGGCGACAAATCTGTGTCAACCAACCGGGAAATAAGTTTTCAAACTTTCAGCTCTCCTTTCGTCGCCTTCTCGACTATAAAAAGGGTTTCACAACTTTGATATGCGAATCTGTCACGCTGCAGTTAGATGCTTTACAGCTGCAGCTTTTTACTACAGTCTTAACGAATGAGATGAGTTTTCCTTGTCGACGATGTACATATACATTGTAATGAAAGATTCCTTCTTGTGTGAACCTTAGAGTAACCACTCAACTTTCGAAGCAATGAAGTAAAGCGAAAGCCTGCAGCTTTTTACTGCAATGTATTTGAACTTGTAAGTATATTAACTAACGTACAATGTTGTTTTTTTGCGAAGAAAAGGCAAACAGTGGTAATATATAACAATTTGAAGTATGTGAAATCATTAATGCCATGTGTTACTACAGCGCGGAATAAAAAACCCTTAATGAATACTTCTGTCAGCTCCATTTGTCACGTGTTTATTTCTGACCGAAAGAAAACAAAGCTCGTAATATATCCTAGACGAACGAGTTTCAGACATCAGGAATTTCTAAGTCCCTCGAGTTCTCCGTTGTTTTTCGCCATGTATAGTCTTTGGTTTAATGGGCAGAAACATTAATTATAATAGAACATGCCTTCGTATTATGAACGTTAGAGTAAGTGTTAACCATCCTTCGAATCCATCTTTCAAAGTAATAAGTAGCGGAAGCCTATGACAGCCATCACGGCCAGGTAAACAACAAACGCTAAACGGTCGACC
>JAIQCU010002063.1:0-13604 GCA_022114935.1 Leptestheria dahalacensis
GTTTGAAAAAAGACGCTGTTAGTTCAACTTGGTTGGGGCGACTGACGCGTAGTCAGTTCCTTCAAGCCCGCGGAATTCCGAAAACTAGAATTATAGATACTGTGGCTGCATAACTAACCTACAATTCAGGATTCAGGATCTAAATATTAAGAGGTTCTTCTTAAAAAGGTATCGTTTCGCTGGTTATAATCTTGTTATAATCTGTACTGAGGACTGAATCAACTGTCTAGGGTTAAAAGAATTCGGTATTCTTAAATCGAAAGATAATCTACGTCTTTAAACATTGTAAAGGTAATTACATCATTATAAAGGAAAGCGTACTATGAAATACGAAATAGTCAAGGTTAAGAAAGCCCTTTTCGTACGAAAAGGACGTTATGCATGAGGAATCAGCTTCAGTATTGTTGCGGTATGAAACAGGCGTTCGGAAGTTCATTGTTCAGAAGTTCAGTATTAACACAATGTATAATCAATGTATCGAGATTGAATCTGATATTATCACGATAACTTTGTACCTATGATTGGATGTCTAATGACGTAACGGTGACTCCGTTGATTACTGCATGTTCCTTGATGTTGTTGGTGTTATAGCTGCTGAATGTCGAATGTTGCCGTAGGGTATGACTTTCTATGTAGCGTATCTCGACTTGTACCAGTTTCTAGTTGCTCAGCAGATAAACGTTAACCTGTAATAGAGCTTGCTGTTGTTCAATTCGCAGGTGTTGGACCAGAAATGCGGTTAAGTAGTCTGAGTTTCAAGTTAACCACGTGTCTTCTCGTCCTGATCGCTGTTCTGTTTTACACCGAGGAGTACCACCGACTTGGGAGTACCACACACAAGTTTTACTTTTCCAATGCTGAACAGGCGAAGCAGTTTATCAACTCGCTACGTTCCGCCAATAACCAAACGGTAATCGGACTTGTATTTGGTTTACTTATTTTTCAATACAAAGTGATATTTGTGATGTTTTACATTTATCAATCACTGTGATAGCAGTTCAAAGTAGTTAAACTGCTAGGGGTAGTAGTGAAAATAAAACAGGGTGATAGTAAGAGGCACTAGTGACAGTTGTGAAAGTAGTGTCAGCAGGAATAGTATAGTAATAGTGCTAGTAGTAAATAGTAATAATATTGATAGTAGTAGTAGTGGTGGTAGTAGTAGTAGTAGTAGCGTAGTAGCAGCAGCAGCAGCAGCAGTAGTAGTAGTAGAATTGATAGTAATAGTAATAATAGTAGAAATAGTAGTAGTAAATGTAGTAGTAGTAGTAGTAGCGCTAATAGTAATGATAGTGGTAGTAACAGCCATACTAGTAACACTAGTGATAGCAATGGTAGTAGTCGTAATAGTAGCAGNTATTAGTAGTTAACTGGTAATAGCAGTGATACTACAATAAGAGCAGTAACAGTAATCATGTAAACAATGGTAGTAGCAGTAATAATACTAAAACAGTTCAAGATAAACCTACTACCTTACTAACCTACTAAAGTTACCTACTAAAGTAGTAGTAGTAATCATAGTTAAGTTAAGTATAGTAGTAATTATAACAGTAGTAGTAGTAAAAATTATACGACAGGGAATAAAGAAAAAGACTGGAAATCAAAACAATCCAAGCGAGTTTCACTTTATGTGCGAAAGTTGCTGCAGGCCATGCAATCTGCTCATACAGCGTCATTGGACCTTACGTAATGCCAAAAAGAACCGCAGCTATAAACAGGGATATTAAATATTCACCTGTTTTTCGTAGATTAGCATTTGATAACGAGGAACTACTAATTTACCAAGCATATGACTAAGAGAAACCTCCTTAAATTTAAGATATCATCATAACTGAAACGTAATTTACATCTATACTAGTATTTATGCTGTCAGAAAAACGACTACACCTTCTGTACTATACATTCTCAAATCCGGTATAGCCATGGCTGACTTATACAGCCAACATAATCGTCTTATTGGTGCTAACTTAATGAAATTTAACTAAAATTAACTTTAATATTGTTAATTAAACATATCAACTATGCGTTTCTACTTTTTAACAGGATGGGGATTCACCAAAAACTATTCTCCTCTGGACAAGCTTCTTCGGAGAGAAGAATTACTACGGTGCCAGTTCCATCAAAGACCTCGGCTGCCAGGTGGACTCGTGTGTCATCACCTACGATCGAGAGGCCTTCAACCGCAGTGACGCCATCTTGTTCCACTTCATAGATACACGCTTGAACGATCTACCAAGTTTCCGCTTCACTAACCAGCGCTTTGTTTTCGTCTATTTCGAGGCGCCGGCCGGTCAACAGGGCGAAATCCTCAAGGTTCCCGCCAACTATTTCAACTGGACCATGAACTACCGCAAGGATTCAGACCTTGTTAGGTCCTATGGAGGAGTCTACCCCAGACCATTCAATGGAACGGTATATAAAAACCTATGATACTATTGGTTAAAATCAAGTTTAAATCCTCCTATACTGATAGGAAGATTTTTTGACTATAATGAGTCTTATCGCTGGGAAGAAGAAACTCGTAGCCTGGTTCGTTTCCAACTGTCACAGCACGAGCAAACGCGAAATCTACGTCAAGCAGTTGGCCCAACACATCCCGGTCGACATCTACGGAAGCTGCGGTAACGCTACTTGCACGGGGCGCGGTCTTGTCTGCGATTCCATGCTCAGGTCCGACTACAAGTTCTACCTGGCTTTTGAAAATAACATCTGCCACGAGTATGTCACGGAAAAGTTCTTCCGCGCTTTAGAATACGACGTCGTTCCCATAGTCTTCGGAGGTGCCGATTACAGAGATGTAGCGCCACCGCATTCCTATATCGACGTCAGCGATTTCAAGTCTCCCAGGGAGCTGGCCGACTATCTCTTGCTGCTAGACAGTAACGATAAACTCTACTCGGGTTACTTCGACTGGAAGAGAGATTACTTTGCCGACCAGATAAAGACAAAGGCGTGGTGCCAACTCTGTGCCAAACTTCACGATCCAACATTACCCAGTAAGACGTACGAGAACATAAGCGCCTGGTATTTGGACAGCTCGCAGTGCGTGCACCCTCCCGACCGGTTTTTCAACCAAGTTATTGGCGAACTGAATACTTAACGGACTTTTTGAGCGAAACTTTTATGATACCAATGATAAAACATGACAAGTGGGTAAATCACAGTGTAAACAGTATAGATGGCGCTACTTGTAGCCATTTTGATTGAACTTCTCTACCAACATGGCCGCCGTCGTGCTAAGCCCCGCCCCCGAGAGGGCTCCCATTGAAAAGTTGGACGGATTCTTTCCCTTTGCGAGGGTTTTCACGCATTCTCAGTGGTCTCTTTAGGTGTTTAGTATAAAATGTACATACCTAGCCAAACTTAGGTAAGATTTGTTTAAACAGAGATGAAGTTTTCTAAATATCCTTGTTAACAAAGAGAGCCAGTCTTCTTGAAACTCGCCATAAAAAGTATTAATCTGAAAAACAAAACACGCATTTTTTTATTTTATTTGTGTATTAGACTGTAGTCATCTAATGTGACCATCGTCAAACTCGAAATAAAACGAAATGAAGACAAAAAAACTAGATTTTATACAAGAAAACGATTATTCACCTTAAATGATACTCCCTACCTGTGTTTACAAATCTAAGAGAGTCCAAAAATATTGAACAAAAAAAAATGTCAATGACAAAAGCCACAATTTTCACGTATGAACTATAAATGTCAATATTCAACAAATTGCCCATCTTTAAAAGGAACATTTCATAATTCAATCATCGACGTGAGTACATCACAATAATTTGTGACAATATTGTGACTTTATTATGACATTATTATAAAAAGATTGTTATTCATTATGAGTTAACTTCTACAACTTAATTGCAGAAAGAGAACGAATTCGCAAAAACAAATGAAGCTTGTATTTTAAACGTTAGACAGTATTTCGTTGGAACTACTCCGCGCTCGGTTGTGTATTCTGCTGTTTCTGAGCCTTCCTCTGTCGCTTCTGCTCCATAGCCTCCTCCTTTGACGGCCGCAGCGCCCTTCCTCGTTTCACCTGCAGCTGCTTGTAATCCTGGCGCGGCATATGGATGCGACCCATCTTGGAACCGAAGGCGTCCTTGGAGATGTTCTTCACCTTCTTGGGCTGTAAAATAGGGAGTTTAAGATTTCTATTCAACGAGTGTCGCAGTTCAAATGAATTTATTGCCCTTTTTGAAGTTGATTAAGGTAAACGTATGATAAAGGTACGTCAGGTTATCTGGGAAACTCGCTAGTTCCAATTAGTTTTAAATCAACCAGTTGATTAGATATACCTTGGCTTGCACTGGTTTCCTGCAGGCTGCCTTGAAGAGATCGGCCGAAGCCAGTCGGGTCCGGCGCAGCGAGAAATCTATCGACGGTCCGATTTCCTCCAGTTCGATTCTCGGGATTTTCGATCCGCTTTTCTTCATCAAGACCCTAAATAACGATTTAACTTAATTCGATTCGACTTACTTTAATGCTAATCTAGATAAGGTTAAGGTCGAGTAAGAGGCTTACTTATAGCTCCTCATGTAAATTTTCCCTTCGGCGGCGGTGAACATTAGCGTGTGCTCGAGCCCGTTGACGCGGATTTGCTCGATCTCCTCCCCGTGGAAGAAATCAATGAGTAGATTCTTGAGCCGCTCGTAGTCGTCGCTGGTCTGCCAGGGTTCGCCGGCAAAGAGGAGGCAGGGTTTGATACCTTGAGCGACTTTCGAGTTTTTGAATTCGGACAGAGGTGTGTACTTGTCGACACCCAGTTCGATCATGTCGAGAAGGTGGAAATCGAACATGCGTCCCAGGACGACGTTGTTGGGCCGCTTCTTGTTGTGCGAGCAGAAGGCAAACAATGAGGCGTCGCTCTTCCGCGCCAACTTCTCCACCGGCATGACGTCGTCAAACGGGTTAAAGTCATTCTTCTGGTTGAGGAGGGTCGAGTGCGTTCGTTTCAACGCGTACTGTAACAACCATTGCATACAGGAATGTCATATTAAAAAAACACTGAGGACTTATGGTTGTATGGGTATAGCTTACCAAATCCTTCATGCACTGATGCGCCGTGTTATTGGCGGTGGCTCCGCGAATGAATATCGCCTGCTTGAAGTTCTCGATGATCTTGGGTGCCCGTTTCTCGAGCGCCCTCTTGGCTCTCTGAGTTTTGGGTTTCCTGTGAAAACAATTAATTTTATCATTGGCGTAGTAATTCTTAAAGTTAAAGGGTCTAAACATGTAACTACTTTTCAATCAGCGCTAATCAGAAGTTTAAAATAAAATATTAATGCTTACAATACACGTTGGATGACTCCCATTGTTTGAATTAAGTTAAATTATTTACTGACTCAGTTACTTTTCCAAGTAAACAGGCTAAATTTTAATTTGACAAGCGGCCGGGAGACACACGTGGGGTGTTTTGAAAGTTCACCGGCGTCGTCTGCTGGAGTCATGCATTAACGCCACCTTGCGGACATTTCGAAGAGGGAACATTTAAAAAAACCGTCCTAAAAATATATTAAAATTTGACTGGCTTTATGTATATAGTACAAAACCACCAGCTCGAGTTAATATTGAAATTCAGTAACCATATAATCGGTTTCTGGTATTCTTATATATACGTGATACAATTTCTTTAACATTCGTTTCCCCGTTTGCCCATCGAACGGATCAAAAATTCTTCAAGGGATGTAAAAAATCTAATCATTTGAACTCTTCAATTATTTTTTGACCTAAGAAATTTGTCGCTTACCGACGCGATGCTTTGAATTGATAGGTTGAGGTTGATAGATAAATTAAATCATACAAAAATAAGACCAACTTACAACCCAGGTTCGTTTTTATTAGTTTGGAATTCGGCCACCAGATGGCGTTTAGATCACCAATGCACTTCTACAGCTGCCAACTCGAGTCAAGTGGGTGTCAAATCGACGGGGTTGTTATTCTCCCGGGGAAAACAACAAATTTGCCAAACGGTAAGTCGAACTTGCACGATTAATTTTCTATATTTCAATCAAACATAAAACAACAGCTATTATGATACCAAAACTTTAAAAATTGATCTAAAATAAGTAACGGGTTACCAGTGAAAATCAAATGCAAAAAATCCCTGATTAACGTACCTGAAGGTGACAAACCTTTTTTCCTTCCCGTCTGCTGTTGTTACACATAAGTTGTGCATATTCTGGTTATCTTCCCTTTGACAGGGGAAAATCGATGAAAGCAGCTGGACCATGGCGCTAAACAAACTCAAAGGCAACTTGGAGCGGATACTCGACAAGAATCTGACGGATCTGGTCCGCGGCATTCGCAACAACAAGGACAATGAGGTAGGCTAAACTTGTTACATGTCTGTCTGAGTCCCGTCTCGCTCACATGCATCCCGTCTTTGTTTCATCTCGTTTAGGCGAAATACATCGCGCAGTGTATCGAGGAGATCAAACAGGAGCTGAAGCAGGAAAACGCGGCCGTCAAGGCGAACGCCGTTCTCAAACTAGCCTATGTGGGACCAATGTTAACCTTCCTTTACCGTTTACATGAGATTAAATATGTATTTTTTTAATTAACAGCTTCAAATGCTGGGCTACGACGTCAGCTGGGCGGGCTTCAACATCATCGAGGTGATGAGCTCGAGCAAGTTCACGTTCAAACGCGTCGGTTACCTGGCGGGATCGCAGAGTTTCCACCAGGAGACAGAGGTTCTCATGCTGACCACCAACATGATCCGCAAGGACCTGAACAGCCAGAACCAGTACGACGCTGGGGTCGCGCTGTCAGGACTGTCGTGCTTCATCAACACGGACCTGGCCCGGGATCTGGCCAATGACGTCATGACTCTGGTTTCTACCTTCAAATCCTATTCCCTATCTTTAATTCCATTGGCTATCTGAATTTTTTATAATATTAGTTCTTTGGTTAATGAAGCCTGCCTTGTTATTTTTATTATTACGGTTTGGTATTTATTATTTAGTTAATACTAAATTAGTATTAGCATTTAAGTTAAGTACTTAGCTAATTTAAATCTATTCTATTTCTATGGCCGTGTAAGTCCGTTTATGAATGAGACTGTTATTTTCGCCGATAATTTCAGTTAACGTCAACGAAGCCGTACATTCGCAAGAAAGCCGTCCTCCTCATGTACAAAATCTTCCTGGTGTTTCCCGACGCCCTGCGGCCCGCCTTCCCGAGGCTCAAGGAGAAGCTCGAAGACCCCGACCCGGGCGTCCAGTCGGCGGCGGTCAACGTCATCTGCGAGCTGGCCCGCAAGAATCCCAAAAACTACTTGAGTCTGGCGCCGACCTTCTTCAAACTGATGACGTCATCGACCAATAACTGGATGTTGATTAAAATCATTAAACTGGTAATTTCATGCATAGCTAATTTTTTTTTGAATTTTCGCGCCCTGCTGACGATATCTATATATATATATATACATATTTGAATTTAAAATAAATAAAATTTGTTTATCGAAAGTTCGGCTGGTTAAACAGTCACGAGCCACGGTTGAGGCTCTTCATCAGCCGGCCCCTAATAAAGTTAATCCAGAGGTAAAAATTCAGTGTGGCGTTATTGAAAGTCAACCAGAGTAGTTTGTGGGTTATTTTTCAGTGGATTTCCGAGTCATTTTTGTACATATTTTGGATAATAGTTTGGATAATGTATGAAGTTGTTGTTTTAATTTACCTTTTCATTTATGAAATTTTTTATTTTTTCGCAGTTTGGCGCGCTCACCCCTTTAGAGCCCCGCCTGGGTAAAAAACTCATTGAACCACTTACTAATTTAATTCACAGGTAAAATTGGTTTTATTTTTATTTCTTGATCGCCTTATTGTCTGATTTTTTATTTTTATTTTGCGGCTTTTGTTGGGACTCCTTGCAGTTGTGTGCTTCTTGCACGGCTTCCTCGTTTTCTTCCATTTCTGTTTGATTTTGTTGTTGTTGAGTTTTTTCGGTTAATTTGGTTGGCTGAATGGATATTGAGTGGCTCTCGGACGACCAGGATTTTTAATTTAAATTAAAGAATGAATAAAAATAACATTGAGTTGGAAATCGACAGTAAAAAAAAAAACAGAACAGAGCTGGTCCTCCGAGATTCACATGGTAATTAATATGAAGGTTGTATTTTTTAAATTTAATTAAGGTTAAATTTTTTTTATTGGAAAAATAGCACGTCGGCCATGTCCTTGCTGTACGAGTGCATCAATACCGTGATAGCGGTCCTGATATCCATATCTTCCGGTCTGCCCAATCACAATGCGTCAATTCAGGTTGCTGAGCTATTTATATATGTATTTATTAATTTGTGTGTCTATCTATGTATCTATCTATCCATTCTATCTATATATCTATTCGTCTATCTATTTATCTAGTTATCTGGCTATCTATCCGTTCTATATGTTTATCTATCCAGCTATTTATTTATCCATCTGTTTATCCATCCGTCTGTCTATCTATCTTTCTATCTATCCGTCCATCTGTCCATCCATCCATTGATCTATCTATCTATCCATCCATCTGTCCGTCCGTCCATCTGTGTAACTATTTATCTGTCCATCTGTCGATCCTATCCTATCTACCTATCTATCCGTCAGTTTATCCATCAATTTACCTATCCATCCATCCGTCTATCTATCTATCTATCTACCTATCTATCCGTCAGTTTATCTATCAATTTACCTATCCATCCATCCGTCTATCTATCTATCTATCATTTTTATAGTCGTATTATTACCTAATTTATTCCTACTATTCCTTCCATCTAAAGTAACATAATTGATCGTGCATCTTGTTTATATACTTTATTGAGAAGAATACCATATACTTTAATTATAACGTTATAACATAAATAAAACCCCGATATGGTAATTTGACTTGTTTTAAGATTTAGCGTAACATAAATAATACATCACAGTAGTTGTAGTGTCCATCTTTAGGTCCATCAGTAATGTATCCAGTTACTTTGATATTATTGCAACTAACTTACAACTTAATCAAAATGGTAAATGATTATGTAATTTAATAATTCGTGTAAATGAATATGTAATGGCAACGTATTTAGTGCAAGTAATATAATGATTATCATAATCTTGTCTTGATATTTACGTCTAGAGACTCGGACGAATGACGTGGATAGAGTTGAGTCTAATCTTTGTTGAAATATGCAATTTAGCTGTGCGTCCAAAAACTCCGCATCCTCATCGAAGACTCGGACCAGAACTTGAAATACCTGGGCCTGCTGGCCATGTCGAAGATCCTGAAAACGCATCCCAAGTCGGTGCAGGCCCACAAGGACCTCATCCTCTTGTGTCTGGACGACAAGGACGAGTCGATCCGGCTGCGGGCGCTGGATCTCCTCTACGGAATGGTGTCCAAGAAGAATCTCATGGAGATCGTCAAGAAGCTGATGGTGCACATGGACCGCGCCGAGGGGACGCAGTACCGCGAGGAGCTGCTCAACAAGATCATCGAGATTTGCTCGCAGGACAATTACCACTTTATCACCAATTTCGAATGGTTTGCACTTAACTTTATGATCTCCTTGAATTATTGTCATTAGAATCACGATGTAGATAATGTAAGAATGTTAATCATTGATGTAAATTAGTTAAGTAAACTACCTTCTATCTAACTATCTATCCATCTATCCATCTATATGTCTATCCATCTTTTTACTTATCTCTCCATCTCTCTGTCTTACTATCTGTCTGTCTATTTATCTATCTATCTGCCTGTCTGTCTATCTATCTATCGATTTATGTCTATCCGCCTATCTATCTAGCTATCTTACTGTCTATTTATAAGTCTATATGTATTTATCAATCTAACTAATCTAACTGTCTTTCTAACGGTCTATCTGTATCTATCTGTCTGTCTGTCTATCTATCTATCTATATATCTATCTATCTATCTATCTATCTGTCTTTGTATTTGTTTTGCTATGTCTACCCTCTATTCTATCTATCTATGCTGTTTAATTTTATTCTAATAAACGCAAGCAGTTCAGTTTTTATGTTTGTTTCGTCCATATAAGCAGTGCGTTAATCACTGTTGAAAAAAATTGAATTCAGCTGTTAATTTCTGTGGTTTAGGTACGTGAGCGTCCTCGTCGATTTAAGCCGGGTGGAAGGCATCCGCCAGGGTCAGGCCGTAGCCTCGCAGATGATGGACGTGGCCATCCGGGTTCCGGCCATCCGACCGTTCGCCGTGGAGCAAATGGCCATGCTGCTGGAATCTTCCGACGTCGGCGGCAGCTTCTCGTCGCCGGCCGCCTGCGATGTCCTCTACGCCGCCGCCTGGATCTGCGGTGAATTCGCCGTTCACTTGAAGGACCCGCGCGCCGTCCTCGACACCATGCTGCGCGACAAGGTCACGGTCCTGCCCGGAAGGATTCAGGGCGTTTTCATCCAGAATGCGCTGAAACTGTTTGCGCATGTCGTTCAGTCGTCCAGTGATCGAGATGAGATGAAACAGGTAGTAATCAAGTTGCCAAGTTAGTTAGATAGCTAGCTAGTTAACGTAATTAGCTAGGAATAACTCTAGCTGTATACGTATTAGTAAACTAGCTACGTGATGTAACTAACTAGTCAATATAGCTTTTAGCCAGCTAATTTAGTAAGCTGGCTATTCTACTAGATACTGTTAGGGGTTAGTTAGCCAGGTAGCTAGTTATACTAACTAGTAAGTAACTGTATTGTAAGTGGTAAACCCTCAACGTTTAGTTGTTATGTATACTAGTTATTAGCTGCGTCATGCGAATGAAGAATAAATAGTTAATTTATTAACAAGTCAGCTGAGATGGCTATTGAGTAGCTAATGCTAATTAGTAATCCGATATTATGTGCAGTAGTATGCTAATTAGTTTTGTTAATTAGTAGTTAGTCGTTCAGTCGTCCAGTGATAGCGATGAGGTGAAACAGGCGACTAATTCAGTTGCCTCTTGGATTTCTCGTTTGCTTTTAGGATTGCTAGTTGGTTAGCCAGGAATTCTAATAACAGACAGATTAGACTAACCTTGAGCAGTTAGGCTATTTCAGCAGGGTTTTTGTTGTTGCAGTCAATTAGCTAGTGTTGAGTAAATTAACTAAACTAGATTAGTAATTAAGTATAACCCTTGTATAAGTTTTTCTATGATCTAATCCAAATTTGGTCAAAACTGAATTAAAATCTAATTAACAAATTATTGTATTTGTAATTAATTTTCAATCAGTTAGTAAAAAATAAATGATTTTAAATTTATTTTTATTTGCGCGCTGATTGGAATTTGTAATTTGAAATAATAATTTTTGAAATCAATTTAGTCGAAAAAATTTAAACAGTTTATTTGCTATTTCCTGTTTGGCTGGATGTTTTTATTTGTTTTATTATTTTCAGTTGGTTCACACGCTCTTGGACCGCCTGGCCCAGTTTGTCCAGAGCGGCGACCTGGAGGTTCAGGAGAGGGCCAGCTCGGCTGTTCAGGTTCTCCGCTACGTTTCCAAGTGGATCGACGCCGGTGAAGATGACGTCGCCCAAGAACTGGCCGTTCTATTCGCCGGAGACTTGAATCCGGTGGCCCCTAAAGCCCAACGCAAAGTTCCTGTACCCGAAGGGTATCTTCTATTTATTAATTGATTAAAATATTTTAGTCATAATTAGGTAGATAGATAGATAGCTAGACAGATAGACAGATAGATAGATAGATAGATAGATAGATAAATTGATAAATAGACAGATAAATAGATAGATAGACAGATAGATAGATAGATAGGCAGATAGACGGATAGATAGATAGATATGTAGATTAGGTAGATAGACAGTAAAAAGATAGATAGATAGATAGATAGATAGATAGATAGGTAGGTAGAAAGATAGATAGATATATAGATTAGATAGGTAGGTAGGTAAATAGATAGATAGATAGATAAATCGATTAATAGATAGATAGATAGGTAGATAGGCAGATAGACGGATAGATAGATAGATATATAGACTGGGTAGATAGACAGTTAGATAAATAGATAGATATATAGATAGATAGATAGATAGATAGATAGATAGATAGATATATAGATTAGATAGGTAGGTAGGTAGGTAGAAAGAGATAGATAGAGAGATAGGTAGACAGATACGTTAACTTTTATTTTCCTATGTATTTCAAAGATATTTATTAATATTCCATTAAGGTTAATTATAAGTAAACTGGTAGGTCAAATAATAATTGTCTTAAATCAGTTCTAGGTCAATAAGGTCCTTACAATTAAATCAAATAATAATTATAATAATAATAATAATAATATTGTTATTACTGTAGTAAATTATTATATCGTTTTAATCGTATCATCATTAATAACAAATATTACTATCAAATTACGATTATTATTACTATAGTGGGTCAACTAAAATGAAGTAAGAGTAAGTTGTAAACAGATCTGCAATTCAATATGTCAAGTGGTGTGTGAAAAAAAATAAATAAATAAAAGTAATATTGTTTACTCGTGTCACAGGCTCGATTTGGACGCTTGGATCAACGAACCGCCAGCCGAGAAGGACGAGGAAGTGGCCGACGGTAGAAGTTCGCTGGACATTTTCTACAAGGAAACGTCGGTCAGCAACGATACACACGACGGCTACGGATACCAGGCCGAGAGCGGTGCTGTGGAGGTCCCCGAAGAAGAAGTTGTCAAGGCAGTAGATTTAATCTTAAAACTGTTAATTTAATTGATTTAAAATACAAAAAGAAATCTTGTGTAAATTTCCCATTAGATTTAATAGCCCATTGCAGTATTCGATTACTTTATGTTTTGCAACTTTAATTCTGGTTTTTAATTTCTATATTCTTTAATTTAATTTAGTAAATTTTATTTTTGCAGCGAAGGGAAGCCCGGATGGTCGAGCAAGCTGCCAATCCTCACTATCTCAAGGGAATGTCGTCTGGGTTCATTCCTCGTTCACCCTCCTCAGCCATGGAAGAAATCCCGGTCGAACCCATCCAGCTGTCGGTGCCGCTGCAGGTGTCGGCGTCCAAGAAGCTGTCGGACAAGTACCTCGAGATGGAGCGCCTCAAGGAGGAGAAGCAGATGAAGAAGATGAAGGAAAGAGAGAAACGTGATAAAAAGAAGAAGAACAAGAAGAAGTCGAAAAACACGGAAGCCCCCGAAAGTGGGAGCGAAGCGGAATCACCGGCGCCGCAGGTCATCAAAGTGACGGAAGCGCCGGAAGGAGCCAAACTGTCCGACTCGGATGAAGATATGAGGCCGGTGAACGATCCGCACCGCGCGCTTGATATCAATCTCGATGAGTAAATGATCTCTTTGATTCATTTAGGAATCTATTGAAGTCGTTAATAGTCGGTTATCCATCGATGTGTACATTTTGGTTAATTCGATCGATTCAAATGTGTGTCCGGGTTAATAACCTGATGAAGTCGATGAATTGGTCGGTCGCGTCCCGGTTCGTGACCAGTGAAAGGCTTGATCTTTAGCTGAAATCGTTGATAATCGATTCAAGTCTAGGGTAATCGATTGAAAATCAATTGTTTGTTATTAAACAAGGGTAATAATCAGTTTCAGTATTAGATTTACCAGTTTACCGACATGATTAATAAGCGACTGGAATGGAAACCAATAGTT
>JAIQCU010002064.1:0-13573 GCA_022114935.1 Leptestheria dahalacensis
CTCTGTTTAACTTCTAGCCTAATATAACCTATAAATATTAAGCTATATATAATAATAACCTAATAATCAACTTCCTCAATTGCGCAAAGTTGGATAATACAACAACTGAAATGAAGCGGAAACACTGCTTCTTTGTAGCTGGCGAGCAACAAACAATCGTCAATTTGACATCTGAACCAGCAGACGAAATACGGATCTCCGAAAGCAGCTTGCAAACTTGTTCACGATGTACTTGAAAACTTGGGAGGATTTTGAAAAAGCTTCAGAAAAGCTGTACTTGTCTAATCCGACCAAGGTAATCTAATACCTTTGCTTTAAAAAAATACTCCAATTAATGGAGATGCTTGTCTTTTTATATCACCGTAGGCACGGCTCTTGATGAAATACAAACATAAGGAAGGCGCCCTTGTGCTCAAATTCACAGATGATGTTGTCGTAAGTCCGTTTACCGAGTAATCCCTGCAAAGTTATGTGAATTTCAAATTGGGTTTCTTGATTGCTGGACAGTGCCTGCAGTACAAGACGGAAACGCAGCAGGACCTCAAGAAGCTCGAGAAGCTGACGGCCAAGCTCATGCGACACATGACGTCTGAAGACAAATAAGATTCATCATTCACGTGAACTTGTTCATAATCCCGTATAACTGAATAAATCTTTCAAAATGACATTTTATTTGACATTTCAGTGGTCTCGACTGTCGAGTTGCACCGTCTAGTTGCACCGTCTAGTTGGACGTGATAAATTGATGATTAACCAACGCTCTACCTGTTGTACTCTTTTCAAAGGGCTATTATATAGAAAATTATATTAAATTCAAGGATAATAGTAACATAGTTTTTTTTATAATCGAAAGAAGCGTGAATAAGTAGAACGATATCCCAGCTCGCCATCTGGCGGGAAATTTGAACACTACGTTGCCATAGTAACCAAAACAAACGTCCGGCTAGGTTTGAAATCTCTCAAATCGAGCAGGATCAAGTATCAACTTGGCAGATATTAGACCTTACAAATATAAAATTACGATGGGAGATTTTGACGATAACGATCCGTTGGAGGATCTGCTTCGTGATGCTTCGGCCGGGTCTTTCAAATCGGACAAAAAGCTGACACTGGACGAAGCGCCCAAGTTTGGTATTGGTAGCACCGCCAACCTCCTGGAGCAACCCAAGAAAACGCGCAAATCGGCACTAATGGCTGAATTATTCAGTACCCCGTCTGATTCTATTTTTGACGAGATAACGGCGGACCTCGATCGTAGCCCGATGACGGGGGTGGAAGCTCCCACAACAAAGAATTCTTCCAGGGGACCTGCAGCCGAGGAGTATATTCCAAGCTTTGGGAGTCAACCTCCTTCTAGTTCTACCAACAGTTCCCGGTTTGTGACGTTCAAGCCTGAGGTACCTTTGGCTACGTCTTCCATAGCAGTGTTTCAGTCCGAACCAGAACCGTACATTCCGACCGTCGGAAGCAGGCCCGCCAGCACGTACAGCTCAAGTTTTTCGACATTTAAACCATTACCTGTTAATTCTGATAACGCTCCTCAGGAGAGAAGTTCCGCTTCTGTCACAAGCTTCAGTGCTGCCGACACCAACTTTAAAGAGTACGCCCCTAGCGTTGGAAGTAAACCTGTCAGCCTGCCATCAACCTTCAAACCTGAAAGTCTCGGCTCGGGAAACGACTTACCGGAGCCGAGTGCCGGACCCAACCGGAGCCTGACAAGAGTGACGGAGATGGATACCGTCAACGTCTTGACGCACGCTGCTTCTCCAGTCAGTACGACCGTTAAACCCCCCGTCCAAATCAGGGAAGCACAGCAGGATTATACCGTTTTGCATGCGGGCAAAGCTGTCGAGACGAAAGCTTCAACGAGTCCTTTAGCAGTGCTTCCCAATCTATCCAAAGTTGAACAGATACTGCAGAACTTCGTTACCGAATTCGCTAATAGAATCGACCTGGGTAAAAGCAGTACAGAAGGTTTAAGTAAACTCTCAAAAAACCTCGAAGATATAAGTCTATTCTTAAAAGAAATAGCGGGAAAGCAAACCGCCTCTGCCACGCCGCAGGTTGACTCCAAACTGGAGGAACGACTGGAGAAACTGGAAGCCGTTCTGGAGAAAACTAGATCAGAAAACGTCGAGCTGAAACTGCGTCTTGATAAATGCGAATTTGTTTTAACTCAGGAACGCGATTACGTCATTCAGGTCAAGAAGGACTTTGAACATCTCCTGAGCGTCAGATTCGATGCAGTATCGACGCAATGCCGAAGTTGTCAATCCAGCACCGAACAAAAACTGCAAGCGCTGGAATCAGAGCTATCTAGACAGCGAAAGGAACTGGAATCCCGCGTCGAAAAAGCGGAATTTGAACTCCGCAAGCAGACGGAATCGTCCGGTCAGAAGGCCAAATCGGCGGTTAGTCACGAAGTGAGTGAAGTCCTCAACGCCGAGCTGAAATGGCTGCAGAAATGGAAGCAGAAACTTGGCCACGAACATGCCGAACTCGGCAAACTGCAGAAAGATGTCCAGAAGCGAATCAGCCAGTTCGACAGCATCTTTAAAGTATATTAAACTTGATAATAGTTAATAAGCATCAGCCTGAACTTGTAATTAACTTGTAAGACCTTTCAGCAAATTGGCGAAATGAAGGAAGCGTTGGACGAGGACCGACTCTTACAGCAGAAAAGTGCGCAGCACTTGAGTCAACAGTGGCTGCGATTACAACAAAAGGAAGATAACCTTATTCAGGTGAAATCTGATTTAAAGACATGAGAACCAAGTCATTGTATTAACTTCTGCGCAATCCAGTGCAGCTATTGCTGTTAATTTAATTCAAAGACGGAATTCTCCTAATAAAAGACGTTGATTGATGTGATGACAGGTCCGCAAAGAGCTAGGAAGGGACTTGACGCTTAACAAGAGGCGTTCAACCGGAGTCGATTCAACATCGGTGTTTAAGCTGTTGATCGAAGAAGACGAAAAGCTGCTCAAGCAACAAGAAGACTTTATTCTTTCACTCAAAAACAGGGTCAAAAAATAAACTAATGAATGAAACATCTGTGTTATAATATCATTGTATTCTTTTATTTGTTGGTGTTTCACTTAAACTTCAAATTCAATTGGTGGATTTGAATTGCGCGTGTGAAAGATTGTAACGCGACGAGTTCGTTACTCGTTCCAGCCGACTTTTAATCGGCTCTAACGAGGCCGTCGTGCGGTTTGAAGCATGAGCTACTCACCAGATCCCAGTTGTCTTTGTTACACTCCTTTCGATGTAATTATCCGATTTCAATTGAATTCCCTATACTGTAATTAGATCCAACAGTTATTTGAACTTGATTTGGAGAATGTCTGAATTGAACAAAGCATTTCAGAAGAAGAAGGTTTTCATGAAATAGTTCAGAGACTTTGGATGGAACATTTGAAATAATTGGAATAAGTAAACGCTGCACGCTTGGAATATCATTCTCCAAGGCTGCGCCAGACGCACAATGAAATGATTTAGACCTTGATCGCCGTCGAAAATGTCTCACCATTAACCGCGCACGAGGCACCGACGGGGCATTATATAAACCGGCCAAGCATTGTTGAAAATTCACTTCACTACCAAGTCTTCTGCAAACACACAACGTTTGAAACAATGGCTCGCACTGCTCTGGTAAAGATCATTCAAATTCAGTTAAACTCGATATTCATTTAAAATATCACGCTTCCTACTTAAATTTCTTTCATGGGGATCTTCTCATTCTCATCTTTGAAGCCTTGCTGATTCAGTTCAGTTCAGTACTTCGTTCATTGATTCGTCGATTTGTTGGTCGATTGATTGATGTACTAAGTTATCCATTCATGATGTCCTTGCTAATTTATACAATAAGTTAATTTTAAATGTTGATTATCTTTGAAAACCGTTTCATAGAATGTCTTGCTGCTCGCCATTGCGTTGGCCGCCTGTCTCGCTGAAGATGTACCCGTTGAAGAGGTCGAAGTAGCGCAACCGCAGGAAGAAGCCGCCGAGTATGGTGAAAACGCCGAAGTCGACGGTCGCCAAGGTTATTCCGGCGGTAGACGCCACCACACTTCGGGTAACTACAACCGCCGTCCTCATCATTCATCGCTGGGTTACGGCAACACCAACGCGGCGGGTTACGGTCTGCAGCGTCCTCAGACTGGCTACAACAGCGGTTACAACACTGCGGCCCTGGGTTACAACAACAACCAATACAGCGGTTACAATAACAACCTGAACACGGGCTACAACAATCGCTACCCTGCTGCCGGGTACAATGCCGCCAACAATGCCGGTTACAACGCCGGTTACAACGCCGTCAACACCGGTTATAATACTGGCAATACCGGTTACAATGCCGGTTACAATGCCGGTTACAATGCCGGCAATGCCGGTTACAACAACCGGTACAGTGCCGGCTACAACACCTACGGTAACGTCAACGGTTTGGCCGGACTGAACTCTGGATTTGGTGCCGGAGTGCAGCCAAGCTTCGGTGCATCTATTCCCAAAGCGCCTCTGCCTCTAGGTTCCGGAATTCAAGGTTCCTTGGGTTTGAATCTGCGCTCCGCTGATGCCGGACAGGAATCTGCGCCTCTTGTCGAGCAGGAACCAGCAGCAGCTGCCGATGCTGTCGTGTTCAACTAAAACTCTTAGACTTAACAGCAAACTGTTAGTTTGCTTTAGGTTTTAGGTTATATTCACTGTTTTTTTTTTCGTAATCTCAAACTCGCATTTTTTTTTAAAAATTTGAACAATACAATTTTTGAAACAACACGAAACTGAAATCACAACTGTACGGGAACTTCTGAACGGAGAATCTTTTAATGACAGCTGAATGATGTTGATTCAGTGTGCTTTCCAGTTAAGGTCTATCTAATCCGAGGTCATAGGTGAATTAATTCTAGTCTAGATAAAACTAAAGACAATATGATTTGCGAGGAAAAATATATTACATCCGTGTTATTTATTTATTTATTATATTTAATTCAAGCACAGAAATAAAGCCGATCATTCGATACGCATGCGCACCTTTTTTAAAACATAAGTTACTGTGAAGTAGCACCCTTGTTTTTTATATTATTGTCAATGATAATAAACTTTTGGGAGATATTATTAAATGAACTAACTACTGGAAACGAATGTCTAAAGGAAAATAACATTTAACCCAAAGTAGCTAATTGTATATAATAGATAATCTGAGCTATGGCCGAGCCGCATGAATGTTCCAATTGCGTCAGGTTACACAATAAATTGACAGCGGCTCTCAGTGAAATCCGCGATTTGGAAAGAGAAGTCATCCGTCTACGAGCTGGTAACAGGAGTTGCTGTAAGTTCCTTGTCGTCCTTCACCAGTTTGTGAATGCGTACCTAACTTGCAGTCGCTACAGCCGTCGTTTGCGTTTCAGGTGTCACTGCAGTTTCTTCATCTCACGTGAAGAATGAGGGCCTCAGTGCAGAAACCGCAGTCCCAGCAGCAGCCCCTCGCATAGCTGGCACCAATGGGAACTCGGCTGTGGCCACGAGCTGTCAGGACTCGGACACAGATACTAACGAAACCACGAACGGTATACAGAGCCTTTTCCTGGTTGAAAACAACGCGCATTAAACCCTTGTAACTCCAGTTGGTGTCGCGGTTGGCGTTTCCGAGATACTGGAAAACTTGAAGCGGAAGATTATCCAAGGTACAAAATGATATTTCTGTCATGATTGCGCATAGTTTGGTGCGACTGGCAGTGCTTCGTAAACTCATGGAAATGATATTTTACTCGCAGATTTCATGGAGCAGTGGAACTTGACTAAAGCCGACCTTTTCCGAGGTAACACGTACAATGTCTCTACTTTTTTTTGCAAGTGACGAGATCTAGATTTTCTCGACACAGAATTGCAGCAGTACGTCTCTGTCGCGAGCTCGGTCGGTCACAACTTCCCCGTTGTCGAGGGCGAACAGGTCATACATTTCTCGTCTCTCTAGACGTTACGACGCACCTAAACCAAGAAAGATGTTGTTGTATAGGAAAGCATCGTGGAATTCGTTAGAGGGTCGGGCATCTTCATGAAAGAATCCCAGCTGCGGGAATGTCTCGGCCAACCGAACCAGTACGACGTCCGAGCGCAGATCAGAAATATCCTGATGGCCCTCATCCCCGAAGAAGATCTCGCCCAGATGAGTTTGACGGGATCCAGAGGTCGCAACTCAGCTTTAAAGAAACAGAAGATTCCTGATAATATCCTACACGCCATTATAAGTAATTCAATTATATTAAACTTGCAGTTAATTTGCGTTAAAATACTTAATTAAACCTTGACAGAGTTTTTCAATGTACGACATGGAATGTCCGACAAGGACGTCATGGCCACCATAAAAAACAAGTTAAACAACTTGGATAAGAAATATAAAAGAGCCGGCGGAGACTACCGGGATAAAATCCACGAGAGTGAAGACGATTCCCGCGAAGCAGGTCCTAACCTTTCGCCCCATAGAATCAAAATTAAGTTAATTCTAATGAGAGGTTGACTTAATTTAAGGGCGTATTGTAATTACAGGACGCGATTACGATTCAGACGTCGTCGATTTTACAGCTCTACACTTTCTGGCTGAACCGCAAGCGAAGAAACGGAAGATCTGATTGTCAATCCAGAGAAGAGGAAGAAGAACACGCAAAGATGCTAATTTGTGCTAATTATATCCCCACAGATTCGTTTTATATCCCATGTGTTGATTGTATTTAAATTGTATTGTGTCGAGTTGATATGACAGAAGCATTTTTTTTTGGAAAAAATTCCCGCAGCTTATATTGTCACTGTCCATGGTTGATACGTTCCAGATGTGTATTCCGGCACCTGCATTTTTTTTCCCCGAGTTCGTTTCATGTTATTGAATCCAGAAGAAGAAAAAAGAAATAACAAGATTTGACTTAGGAATCAATTACGTTTTGTAATGTTATTGGTGGTATTACCGTTTGGGTAATTCGGTCCACACAAGCCAGTCTGATGCGTTCTGCGGTGCAGGGTGAATCTATGGTGAAAATCCCCTCGAGGCCGGAGTCTCGTCGCGCTGCGGAAACGGCGTCTTTTATGGCGAAGAAGACGCTGGATGATAGAAAGAAGGGCGGCTCACCAACAGCCTGGAATTCATCATAAATAAAAAGTAAGATCATGGCACGGATCGTGTGGATCTTGGTGAGGAAGGTAGCCGACAGTAATAGTTAGCTAGGAGGTAGTTAGGCGGGATATAGGATAGTTGAGTAGATTGGTAGATAGACAGGTAAATAGAGAATTAGGCAAATCGATGGATGGACGGGTTAAGAGCTAGATCGGCAGGTACAGATACATACCTAGCTAGATGGATTTGAGATATAGATAAATGGAAAGATGGTCCGATAGATAGGTAGAAAGATAGTTCAATACATAGACATTAAGTTTGACAGGTAGGCGGGTAGTTAAGTAGATAGATAGATAGGCGGACACAGAGATTAGACAAACAGGATTCGACAGGCATGGATAGATGATAGATAGCGAGTAAGTCAGGTAAACGATCAGATAGATAGACGTGACAGATTGATAGACTGAGACAGACGACTAGGAAGATAGATAGATACATAGACAGATGGTTAACCCACAGAAATAAGCACATAGATAGACAGACACTCAGATAGATTTGTAAGTAAATAGTTTGATAGATAGGTAGGTAGATGGCGAAACAATCACACAGATAGATACATGCATACGTAAAAGCAGATAACTCCGTATAGACAGACAGAGATAGATAAATAGATAGGTAGATAGTTCACCAAAGATCCTCAACATACTCACAGGAATAAAACAGAATCCTTTTTAAATTTATCGCTTCATACCCAAAGGTTTCAAAGGAGAAAAAAAGCCAAACCTTCGAAGAAAACACCGCCCTAGGATTGGGACTTCCTCTCAGCAAGGAAACGTTAAACTCCAGCGGAATATCGTCACACGTCGGGATCTTATAATTGGAGGGCCCCTGTGTTCTCAGCAGACCGTCGGAGGAAAACATGGGTTCCTCTAAAGTGAACATCCCCAGGCCTTGGACAAACGCGCCTTCGATCTGACCGATATCGATGGCCGGGTTCAGACTTTCACCAACATCCATCACGATGTCACTTCGCAGAACCTAACAGCCAATCCAGTAACTGAATAGAAATTAATCGACTGAAAACTAATGAGGGTTTTACTCGATGGTCCCCGGTAAGGCAGTCTATTTCCACTTCCGAACAAGCGGCACCAAAGGTGAAGTAATTGTAAGGTCGACCTTCTCCCGTGAGGAAACTGTAGCCTAGCTCTGGTAAGCTGTTCAACATTAAATTTAACGCGCAATTGAGTTAGATTTCACTGCGTTGCTATTAAAGATAATGAAGCATTGTGATTACGAATGGAATCCAGTTGCCGATAAGGAAACTTGGCGCAGGTACGCCTCCTGAATCCGCTCTTCCCAACTGGAATTCGGCAGCGAAACTCTGATGGGTTCCAGGCGTTCCATGATTGACGTACAGGCTTTCTAATTGGGATTCGCATGTGTGAACGATTCACTTGTTAACTTGATGACATAGTATCATTAGCTTTAAGACGGAAAACCGAAAATTAATACCAAAACAGCCATTCCGTAAAGGTCCGAGCTGAAACTAGCTGCAGTTGGCGAGGTATTGGCTACTTTATCCGTCGCTGTTTCCGAGGTAAAGATCCTAGTGTGCGGGATTCCTAGGATCTTGCTGGCCACCTGAATCATTTTAACGTGTAGGCCTTGTCCCATCTCGATACCTCCATGACTCAGTAGCACGGAACCATCTTTGTAGACGTGAACCAGAGCTCCAGCTTGGTTCATCGAAGAGATGCTGAATCCAATACCGTACTTGGTTGGTACGACGGCTAACCCTCTCTTGCGGTAGCGGTTCTCCGCGTTGAAGGCGTCGACCTGCCGGCGTCGCTCCAGGTAATCTGATTGGTGGATGCACTCGTTCCAGCAGCGCTTCAGCGTACAGTAGTGGATAGTTTGACCGAAGGGAGTCGTGTCGCCTTCGGTGTACAGGTTCAAACTGCGGATGACTGAAGGATCCTTACCGAGGGAGGCAGCAATGTCGTTGATCCAGTTCTCGCAAGTCAGCATGGACTGAGGAGCGCCGAAACCGCGGAAGGCGGTATTCGATGGTAGGTTGGTGCGGCAGACGTGCGCGGTAACGTCGATGTTGGGTATCTTGTAAGCGTTCTCCAGGTGCAGCAAAGAGCGTTCAGTTACAGCACCTGTGTATCAAGTCAAGGTTATGAAAACTGGTTATTAAGACTTAATCTGTAGATTGCAAGATGAATGCATGTTATGTTTTGTTATGTTGTAGATATATATGAATGTCGTGTGTAGATTGTAATTGTAGATTGCAAGTTAGAGTGGAATTTGGCCGTTTTAAGATGTTTCATTAACTTCATAAGAGAGAACTGCAATTTACTTAAGTTCATACCCATTCACGCACTCCCAGTACTGCATTATTACTCAACCATGTTTTTGGGATAGTTTCGATTTTTCGTATTTTCTGTTTTCCGTTCCTATTGTTAACTATAACAGCGCATTAACTTATACGTCAGCAATCATTGCAATCTACTTTGTAAGAGAACCCCACTGACCTGAGACATCTAGCGAATTGCCTCCATTAAAGTACATCTCCATCTTAAGCGCTGAAACCCTTCCATCTAGGTTGAAACCGACTTTATAGAAGGCTTTAACCGGATTGCGCATTCCAGTCAGGATCATATCCTCATCTCTATCCAGCATGCAGCGCACGGGACGCCTCAATCTGGCCGCAGCGAACACTGCCGGAAGAGCCACCAGCGAAGGCCTGGTTTGCTTCCCACCAAAGGCACCCCCAACCCTCTTGCACCGGCAGATGATCCTGTTTGCCGGCACGTTAAGAAGCTGCGCGGCTTCCAGTTGAAGCGCCGTCAGATCCTGCGTCGAACAGAAGATCTCCATCTCCCCATCTTCGTTCTTGGGGACCACGAGAACCGCATTGGTTTCCAGGTAGAAATGTTCTTGTCCAGCGATGTGAAAGACACCTTCGAGAGTCTTTTCCGAGTCGTCGAAGCCTTTCTCGACATCACCGCATCGCATGGAGCGACTGTGTCCCTCGTAGAATGATCGGTGATGAATTGCATCGTCGATGGTAAGGATCAGAGGCTCGATATCCTCGTACTGGACGTGGACCATGCGAGCTGCTCGCTGTGCCAGTTGCTTCTCCTCGGCGATGATACAACCGAGGATTTGTCCGAAGCAAGTGACTTTGTCCGAAGCGAAGATTTCTTCGTCCTGGATAACTTTACCGCGGATGTTGCGCGATTGTGAAAGATCCTTGGCCGAAAAGAAAGAGTGAACTCCTTTGAGAGATAGGGCTTGGCTAGGATCGATAGAAACGATCCTAGCGTGGGATTTCTGACTCATGACTAGCGCCATGTAAAGTTCTCCAGCGATTTGCGGTATATCGTCGCAGTAGACGGCTTCTCCAGTGGCGTGTTTCAACGAAGACGAGTGAGGGATCGGTACACCGATGGGATCGCCATCCCCGGCAGCGATTTCGTACAGCTGAGTGCTCTTCTTCGCGCGTTTCTCGCTCTCTTCGGTCGCTGGATGTCCATCGAGCATCGAAGAGACATCGCTGAAGAACTTGCAAAAGAAACTCAAGCATAAAGACAGTCGATAGCGCGGCATTCCTCCAGGCGATGAAGGATCTAAAGTGAAATCCTGGAGAAGCGTCTGAAACACTTTATCCATGACCGATTCCTCCCACGAGGTACCTATGAGTATGTCTCGGGTTCTCTGAGCGACGGCCGCTGTAGGAGCCATTCCACCAAACACCAACTTGATATCGACGATCCTGCGGGACTCCGGTTCCAGGACCAGTCTGAAAGCCGCGTTAGCTATGGAGATGTCATCGGTCCTGCGTCTGGATTGCTTATAAGCAAAGACGAACTCGTTATCGGTACTCGGTGGGATCTTAACTGAAACTAGGATCTCGTCTTTCAGGACCAATGTCTTGCGATAACCTGTGCAAAAGTGTTCATCCATAGTAACCATGCGAGTTGCACGGTTACTCCTCAGCTCCAAAACAGCGCCGCAGGCGATGAAAATCGGAATCAAGTCCGATACAGGACTAGCGGTTAGAATGTTTCCAGCAATGGATGCCACATTCCGGATCTGTTTGCTACCGAACCAGTGAAGCATCCGCACGATCGCCCGGTACGTTCTCGTCTTTGTTTCTGGACGGTTCTTAATTTGATCCTGCAGTGTTCTCTCCATGCTGTCCAGGCTGACACATCCACCGAAAACCAACCCATCGTCTTCGACACGGACCTGCTGAAGTTCCGGAATCATCACCGGATGAATGAGCACAGAAGCATGGTGTCCCTTCTTGAATTCCAGGGCGAGTTCGGTATTACCGGCAATCAGTTTGGCTTCCGAATACTCGAACTTGAGCTGGAGAAGCTGTTCCATGTTAACCGGTCTGTACCAGGTTACCCTGGAACCTTGAATCTTCAGAAAGGTTTCATCCAGCTTGGAAGAGAGCTGAAGTTCCGGAGGGAAAATAGGTTCCTGGGAGGAGTCGTAAGCTGCGAAATCCACTGGAGTTACAGACGACGCGATCCTTGGGTCCTCTTTTTGATCCTCGAGCGTCATACAGCAGCTTCCGGATCCTTTCCCGCCGCAGCAGCCTTGGTAATCCTGGGTAAAAGTCCGGCACCCTTCGAGAATTGGGCGGTAACCAGTACAACGACAGAGATTACCTGCAAAAGACGTTCGATATCTTTAACTGAATTAACTAATAATCAAGTAACTTAGAAGGCGAATTAGTTGGTAATCAGCAAAAGACATTCGACATCGTTGGGGGAATATACCTTGGAAAGCTTCCTCTACTTGATCCATCGTTGGTTTTTCTTGATTCCTGAGCAGACTGTACATTGACATGACAAAGCCGGGTGTACAGAAACCACACTGGGATCCGTGGGAGCGTCCCAGGCGCTCCTGGACCGAATGCAGGCGTCTTTTCCCGTACTCGTCCCAGTCGCCCAGACCCTCGACTGTTGTAACCGCCAACCCGTGAATGGAACACAGAGGCGCCAGACACGAATTCACCGCATAATGTCTAGGAAATTTAGTTCGCTTTAAACTTGATCGTAGATTCAGTTAAATTATCTCCTTACAGAATCTTGTTCTGCTGACGATCGTAACGTGAGACCATCACAGTGCAGGCGCCGCAGCCTCCTTCCCCGCATCCCAATTTGGTCCCGGTTAAGCAAACTGTGCAAAGGTTAACAGGAGATTATTACTTTAAGGATTACTACAAATTATATAAATTTTGATTTAAATAAAATAGATTACTATCCTTAACTTATTATTCATCATTATTGTAAATTATTATATAAAACATAACATTGCTGTTATTTGAATTCTCCAAGAAGGAGATTTAATTTCAGATGGGTCTGTTTATAAATAACCACCGGAATTATCTTGAAAATAAAAAAAAAGGGTTACGTTTGTTTCGTAGATAAAAGAGTACCGTCCATTCCGGTTGCGCATTTTCTTCTTCAATCTGTCGGAAGTTATTGAAAGATTTAAATAAATTAAACACATAAAATGACTTAATTATAAATATATATTAGCGTATAGTATTAAGGTACAATTACGAATCAAAGTGTAATTCATAGTAATACTGATACGCAAGATACGCATCACACAAAGATAAATAAATTGAAAATTGGGCGGATGGATAGATAGAAAGATAAATACACACAGGCGGATAGATAGACAGACAGATAGACAGATAGATAAATTGATAGATAGATGGAAAGATAGATAGATAGAAAGACAAATAGACAAATAGACAGATAGACAAATAGACAGATAGATAAATAGATAGATAGATAAGATAGATAAATTGATAGATAGATAGATAGAAAGAAAGATAGATAGATAGATAGATTGGTAGAAATGTAGATAGATAGATAGGTAGCCAGATAGAAAGATAAATAGATAGACAAACATACAGATAGACAGACAGACAGACAGATAGATAGACAAAATAAATAGATACATAGACAGACAAATAGATAGACAGATGGATATATAGATGAACATATAGATAGATAGATAGATAAAATAGACAGACGGATAGATAGATAGACAGATAGAAAGACAGATAGATAGACAGACAGATAGACAGATTGATAAATAGATAAACAGCTATATCTGAAGACGGCGAAGTTAACAGAGAGATCCGTACAGTACACACATGCATATATCAAACATAGGTGTAGGTTAGGTAAATAGATACGGATATCCATAAATAGGAAGACTTTTTTTAAAAATCATGCTTATGATCAAGTATTAACAGTGATATATACCTTAACGCCGTTAACATAGAAGACGAGGATTCTATCCTCCGCGTGGTCCATGGTGTGACTGGGTAATGTCAGCTCAAGCGAGTGATAACTGAGCCATGCGTTGGCCTTGAGCAAAGGCCAACATTTTAAGACAAGTTATTTCTGCCTCTGAAAAAAAGAC
>JAIQCU010002065.1:0-13596 GCA_022114935.1 Leptestheria dahalacensis
AACGCAATAACTCAACACGACTGAACGGTGCGATGACGGGATCGAAACTGAACGAAAGCTGAGTTGGAGGTCAAAGGGTAAACTAGAGAAAATTAAGGGGTCGAAAAAATGAACAAAAATAAACTTAAAGACATCAACATCCTTGTGATCCGGAACATAGAAGTCTGCAAGTGTTTCCGCAATGTTCTGATCTTCACGAAGCTTATACCCGGAAGGGTCTCCTAGACCCGGGATAATTTGAATGCTCGTGGAGCTACACGCTCTCCTCCTACTTTCCGGACAAAATTCCATACTTTACGGGGATGGGTGTTGGAGTCATGTTGGCTACAGAAATGTTCCCAGCTGTCTTTGCGAACTTATTTAGAGCTCCGATTTTAATTGCTTCCGTTTTTTCCCAGAGGATTCTATTTTCGGAGATGGTTGATGGGAATATTTGCGACGCGCATTTCGTGTTTTCGCAATTAGTTTCTTCGCCTCAACTGGCAAGCCATTGGTGCGATGTTTCCCATGTCCAATACGCTTACAAGGAACGAGTTGCCGATTCGCCCTAAGAATTATCTGCATGAATGAATCATAGGATACAGATTCTATGTCTAGTGTCTCTAGGTCCTTCCGAATCCGGTCTCTCCAACCCGACCAGTCGGCCCGGTCTAGATGCCATCGGGGAAACAGATTTGTGCTCGTATGGGTGAGTCTGATTTGAACTACAATAGGGAGATGGTCACTGCCGGTGTATGGACCAAGTTTGAGGTCAATAGTGGGATATAAATCAGGAGAGCAAAAAACAAGATCGGGCGACGAATCCGATTGGTTTACATTTCCCAGACGGGAATTAAGGTTTTCAGGATTGGCAAGCAGAGTATTATCGGTACTCTCTCAAAAGTTTGAGATAAGTTTCCCGGCCCCATTCTCTCGAACGTTCGACTCCCATAGAAGGTGGTGGGCATTGAAGTCACCCACAAAAAAAAATGCCTTCATTAAGTGAGTTTAGCGCTTCCATATCAGACATGGTTAGGTCAGACGCTCTGGCATTGTAAACCACCGCCAGGGTGATCGAAGCTATATGGGATGATTTAATGGTAGTTGCTAATACTTCAAGCTTCGAGTTACGCGGGAGGGTGACTGGAAGGGACACGAAAGAGAGTGAATTCTTTAATGAAGACAGATATACCCCCATAGCCGTCGGGCCTCGTCACTGATAGGGTCGAAAACCCTGGAATAGTTTGATGCTTCGTCCCTGCCGGATCCCACCATATCTCGGCAACATACAGGACATCAATTGTTTCTTGGGATAGGAATAGACGAAATTCAGACATTTTGTGCAGGGTCAAGCTGCGCGCGTTCGAGAAGGCTACCTGCATAAGCGTCTAGAAACAATCGTCGTCAATATCTTCTATCCTGGTTTATAATATTTGTTGCGATAGAAGGCGTGCCTGTTGAAGCACTTCTAAAATTTCGGCAATTTCAGTTTCGTTTAGTCCTGAGTGTTGTTTAGTGATCTGGAGCAAGGGAACTCTCCAGGTGTGTGTTACCCATAGTCTTGAAAAAATAGGGAGATGAGACCGCTTATGACTGCTGCAGTTTTGAGCAAGTTGACCTTCTGACAGGTACACGCATTAGTAATACTTGGATTCTCCTGGGGAGCAGAGGGACCAGACTGTCGTGAGGAAGAGGGTTCTTTAGTGACGGCCGCATACGTGTGCAATCGTCCTGCGCGTTGTTTTCGAAACGCGTCAGTCGTTTGACAGACTTTATGTTGTCATATGACAAGGTAACAGGGTAAGGCGATGTCATCCTATGTAGGATGACTGTAATTCGGCCAGAATATCTTTCTCAGATAGGGATACCTCTACCCCCGTCAAAATCCCCTTGACCCTTTCCTCTCCCGCTGGTTTACCAGCCATGACCGGATAATCCAAGACCTGAGTCAATTCCAAAAGTTTTCTGCGCTGATCAGCACAAGTGGGTGTAACTATGAGGAAACCCCTAACAGAGTGGATGGATATTTTATGAACTTGTTCTCCCACCCTGGCACTCAGGTCAGTTGCAAGACGGGAGCGTTCCCCAAAAGGAATCTGTAAGAAGGTAAAATCCGGGGAAGTCGGACGAAGAAGAACCGGCCACGTGTCATATGTCGACTTTTCATGTACAGTCGTCCGGGACATTTCACTGTCAATTTCCATACTAAGTTCGCTGACGGACGGTTGTACAGTCAGATGCTGACCCCTTAGGCGTTTTCTATCCACTATTTCCCAACCTTCTCCATCCTCCTCCATGGCCCCGTGCAATTTATGATCGTTTTTTTTTGTTTTTTTGTGTGTATTAAGTCAGTGCTAGTGAGAGCAGAGGATCCTACCTGTACCGGTGGGCAGTGCAACTGTGCAATCCAGTGTGAGCAACCGTGTGTAAACAATGTAGCAAAGAGAAATAGGATTGTAGGAGGTTGAGTAGGAGAGCCTTGAATACACGTCCGAACACGTCGACGGCTTGGCAACAACCACCTTCATCGTTACTTGCAGCTTGGATATCTGTCTGCCACCATTACTGAAAGCTAAATGTAAACACTGCGGGGTGCTACTAAAATGAAGACAAAGGAGCCTGATGGGAAATAAGATTGTTAAAATATATATTTTATCATGTATTTTTTTAATAGTCAGAACCGGAAGTTGATACACAGCAATACAAAATGTGACAGTAAACGGGAAAAAATATCATCAGATATATTTTCATAAACGATTTGGTGCTATATTAGTCATTTGACTGATAGAAGTAAAAGGTTTGTCACGTTCACCTTTCAGGAGATAACACTAAATTTGCGTGTCCGGATGCGTTAACTAAAGTTTGGAGTGGCGTTAAGAAGTTTGACAGTAACAAGTCCACAAGTTGATCTGATCTGTAAGTTAATTAATATCTTTAAAAATTCTTCATGAGAGACATGCAGTGGATTATTTTCCCTGCCGTAAATTACTCGGTTCTCTCTCAAGTACTTGCCCAGATAGTACGCCGGTATATCCGATAATATGATGGCCAACCCAGTTCCTGTTGATCGATACATACAGATGAACACAATAATGGCCAAAAAAACGCTAGCAGTCTATAAACCTATCTATCTATCTATCTATCTATCTATCTATCTATCTATCTATCTATCTATCTTTCTATCTAACTTTCTGTCTACCTATCTATCCATCTATCATTCTGCCAGAAAATAAGAGTAAAGTAGAAAGACTTGCACACGTACTAGGAGATCAGGTTAACTATCAATATTTCTGAGTAATTTCTAAGTTTTCAGAACCAATTTAATACATCAATCACTTTTAGTATAAATTTGATTTGGTAGAAAACCTGTTTCGACGGGATTGCCGTACAGCGTCACGACGACTAGGAAAACGCAGAACAAGGCAAACAGCGCTGGGATGATGATGGGACTCTTGAAAGCAACTGAACCAAGGTCAGGATTGCGATATCGATAGTAGAAGAGTCCGAAAACAGCTACACCTCTAGCTGACCAAATGACGAAGATGTAGGCAGCACTGTTTTAGCCATAAAGGAATTACACTGTTAAGTATTGATAAAGTTTGAAAATGAAGCTGACTATTTGGATCATTAAGATATCTACCTACCTACTTATCCCTGTATCGATCTATCTACCCAAGTATCCAACTGTCTATTTATCCGTCTATCTGTCTGCCTATCTGACAAAGTCTTTTATCTATCTATCTATTCATCTAACCATCTATCTACCTATCTGTCTGTCTGTCTATCTATCTATCTGCCTGTCTATCCATCTATCCATCTATCTACCTATCTATCTATCTATCTATCTCTCTATATACATATCTATCTATATAAATAAGTTTGAATCAGGTTATTATTTAGATCAATAAGGAATTACCTGGGTGATTAAACTAGGGACTGGAGTATGGTAATTCGTATGCGTGTATGAACCTGCTTCTGGAAAGGCCTCGTCTTTGGACACAGCTTTCAGAACGTGCGAAAAACTGAACACATTTGAATTCAGCGTGCCGTACGCAGATAGAGAGACCAGAATGGACATGATCCATGAGAGCCAACTGAAACAAACGACTGCCAAATGCCTGTGGTAATACAGTAAGATGAATGAAGTAGTGTTCGTCCACTACGGCACCGGATAACATTACACGGACTGTTACGGATTGACCAGTTCCTAAGTCTATCGTAAAAAATTTTGATGGATGGCTACACTACTCACCACTGCAACCACATCCGCCTGTAGAATTCCATTGGCTCCCAGAACAGCGATGAAGGAAACATTGGCCAAGACGAAAAGAAAGGTGACGGTTGTGGTTGATATCACTACGATATAGGGTAAAGGTTAAGGTGTAAGGTGTTTTTACAACGAGTGGCTTATAGAAGACTCGAATTAGTTTTGAATGCCCTGAAGTATACGTCATACTTTTTCGTAATTAGTCTCTTATACAGACCTTGATCGTCTAGGTGTTGGTTTCAACGGCATAAAATCAACTACGAGGACTGCTTTGTGCACTCTGCTACAATTGCGATAAGACGTTGACAAATGCCACATGCGCCATGGACAACATGTTGCTTTTCGCCATCACGATGCTATTGAATTATGAATGTAATTATATATTAACGAAACATATTAGTAGATGTTCAGAAACATTATACTCGTTAAGTAAGCGTATAGCCAGCGTCATCTTATAACGCCGATAGTGTAGATACGCAACGAGCTGTAGCCGTCCGTTACCCAATGATGAGCTACTCGTATGTTGTTCGAACTGTATATTAACTATGCGTTAGATATTATGATGCGTGGTATTGTCGAAAAATATTGTTCCTAAATCTTGGCAGCTATTAGAAGATACACTCACTTTAGAACGTATGGCTATTCATGTTAGCTAATTAAAAATTTCGAATTCTTCTGGTACATTGTAGCTATTATTCAATGTCGGACTAGGAGACTAGGAATTTCAATCTGGTTTGCCACGGAGTTGGTTATCTATTATCAAATCAAGTCATTTACACACACACTCCGTTTAGTTTTCCTATTCAGTTATCCAAAATCAATAGCCGGGCCAAACCTGACTGACGGAAAACAAGTCTACCGTGTTGGGGTACTTTTTGCTGTAATACACGTCTACAAGTATTGATGAGAAGGTACGCCACTATTTAAGGGCCAGGCGAGAAGTGATCTGAAGGTATTGTCTGTTGTCAACAACATAGCTAGCAAGCTTTACATCGGGCCTCTGACGATGCAGTTGGTATTAAGACTCGTTACTTAACTTAAATGTACTATATTAACTATGATTAATATTCAGTCTAATGGCTGAAACACTAATGAAGGTATTTGCACAGCTGGTACTATTGCCAAGTGCTGGCGCCGGTTTAGCGTTCGGGAATAACCCTGGTGCTGCACCGGGTGACCAAGGAACGCAATCTTATCCAAGGTAAGCTATTTTAAAAAATTTCTAATTTGCTGTTTTAGATGATGATAGTTGTGTAATTGCTAATAAGTTCTACCTTGGCAAGTTTCACTGTAAATGTATGCGCACCTGATTATCGAAGTAAACAGATTAAACTGAGATGACGTTGTTCATGAGCATTCAACCAGCGAACTGCTAGTAAGAAAACCGTAGAACAGAAAAAGAATGACGTCGACGTTAGGATCGCCGACTTCAAATTACTCATCGGTATACTCAACGATGCGCTGGCCGCCGTGAAAGTGACCAACAATCCTGGTGTGTACCGGTTTAACAGATCATTGCCGGTGCAGATTCTCAAGCCATCAGTTAACGTAAATGTCAACAATACGCCAATCCCCTTAGTCATTGATTCCTGCCCAAGGAGGCCTGAATACCACTCTCTTGTTGAGCACGCTGGAAGCACTGTACAACCTATCCTGTGTGCAGGTATTCGCAGTTTCAACATTGCACCAATCTTTAAACTTACAAGTGTTTAATATTCGACTGATTGCAGTTCATTTGAAGTCTGGATCGAAATTGCTAAATATGGCACCATTAGCACTTCTTTAATAATTTATGTTACAAAAACTAAACTTGCGATAATTTTAGAGCTGCTGTGCATCATCAAATGTGGACATGGGTGCTAGGGATGTTAACGTAACGGTACGAATACTAAAGTCTGATTCTGTTACAATGATATCGTATAAAGTTATAAGAAAACTCTACGTCACAAATGATAAACTTGGCGTCTACGTGCTCAACGCATCCATGCCCGTCGATATCACTAACGCTATACCCTGTGTCAACATAAGCAACACTCCTCGGTCCGTGTTTGTTCAACGACAGCCAGGTGATTTAAGTGGAACTACTGCTGAGAGATTGCTGTCTGAACTTGAGTCGAATATTACGGCCCTTAAGGTACACTTCGCTACAAGTCTGTTCTAATCCTCCTCAATGTTTGTAGGAGTTTTCATGGGATAGGACGGAAGCGTGTTATCGTCCCTGTGAATAACAAAGACTTCAATGTCAGCATCTCCTCCTTACCACTGCCAGTTAACATTGCCCAATGAAACCTTGAAAGTACAACTCCTCGGCAACACCCCCGATGGATATAACGAACGCCACCTTAAACGTGAATATCACCCACACGCCACTGCCTGGTCTAGTACAAAGACAGTCGGACGATTTAAATGCCACGATTCTAATTGGTCTATTGAATGGTATCCATGGTAATCTTACTGCATTAAAGGTATATCTCTAAAATAACTATACTCTTAGTCTATCAGAATTCTCATTGTCCCCTCCCCCCCAGAACATGAGCGGTACAACCAGTTTTCACAAAACAGTTAATAATATCTTAACGGCCCTTCTGTTAACTGCGACCGGCTCAAGGACGTGGTTAACCAAGTAACATTACAACCCAATCAAGTCAGTCAGTCCAGTTCAGTACACGTATGAAGTGTACTTTTATAATCTAAGGCAAAAAGGGGTTCTGAATACCGGGGAATTACAGAAATTTGCAACTTATAGGATATTACTATTGACAAAAGTAGCTAACCTGATTAACACTAGACTTTAAGAGAGTACAAGTGCTACCAGATCTGCACATTAAGTATTTTTTGTTGGGTTGCCATGTCTTTGAAAATGTACTTTTCCTGCAGCATACGTAAGGAAGGGTTTTGCTTCACAAACGGGTGGAAACGGTGAAGCAGACAGATGTTTAGTTCCGGAATACTCACTTAATACACATTATGGACAAGCTCACTGTTTTGATGTAATGTAACCAACACTTATCGGTGCTGTTGGGAAATGCCCAAGCATTGGCTTGGCCTACAGTCAGCCTAGCAACGAGTAATACAAATCAGTTGCAACCTAACCTTCTAACGCGTTACACCCACTCCTTAGTGCTCCTGCTCCTGAAGAACATGATCAAACATTCAAGACCATAAACAAGTGCCACCAAGCTGAAGATTGGTTCCATACCTAGAGTAGTTCCAGGAAAACGTGATTACAACACAAAGACTGACAAAAGCAGCTGTCATTTGTTTAGTTAGAATCGAAACTGGTTTTTAGTTTCGAGAAAAGACAAAAAACAGCGTCAGCTAAGCCCAGAACCTGTTCATTTGTTGAAACAGTAAATCTGTAAATACATTGGAAAACTGTCACACGTAAACTAAAACGAATCAAGGCGTAGCGAATCATTTAAGTCTAACTTAATTTGTGACAGGTCAAAACCAACATTTACATACCCATATAAAAAGTAAATTATCAGATCGAACTTTGAAAACATGTGGTAAGTTTCATGACAAATGGTTTGGTTAACAGATTCGCCATTGTTACTTATATTATGTACCACCGCAGTCCCATGATGTTCCAAAATAGGAATTTAATACTTATCAGCTTTTGGAAGTTAAAAACAAATATTCAACGAGCCCTAAACTGACGCTGTTTACGGCAATTAAAAGTACTCTCTAAGGCATTGTTTATCCAAACATCGTGATCAATACACCAACCACTTCGAGGATTATAGTTCAATAAAATCCTCCTGACATTAAACCTGTGTTTTAAAGTCCGTTAGGATTTGGAGCACTCACTTTCTTCAAGTGCTGATACACGAAGGAGGAGAAAAAAGATTGTTCCATAACCCGTTATCTGGTGTGCGACCATTTTTCTGGAAATTGTACCATCATGGTTCGTAATCCTGTTCGTAATCTCAGGTAGTTGCTTTATTATCAAGGACATTTTGAAACTTCAGGACGGAATCGAAAACATGACGCACTAGTCAAAGCGTTTTTTTTTAACCAACTCCGCATTTAGTTCTGTTACTAAGACTGGGTTATAAGAATTAGCGGTTTGGGGAGCGGGGGTCCTGGTCAAGATAAGCTTAGTAATCAACATACTACGCCCTCATAAAAACGCCATCATGGTTTGTAGCCCTATTCTTAATCTCAGGTAGCTGCTTTCTTATCAAGGACATTTCGAAAGTTCAGGATGGAATCGAAAAAATGACACACTAGTCAAAGCGTGTTTTTTTTTAAAAAACCGACTACGCATTTAATTCTGTTATTAAGACTGGGTTATAAGCATAAGTGGTTTTTTGGGGGGTCCTGGTCAAGATAAGCTCGGTAATCAGCATACTATGCCCGCATAAAAAAGTCTATAAACTGAAAGAAAAGGAGCTTTCTCGAAGTGCGGTCCAGCACTCGGTAGGAAGCTTGACATACATGCTAGAACGAGCAACTTGCAGCGATGGGGTACCTCGACAATTTCGTACGAATCGTTCTCCAGTGTTTCTACGTCGTGAACCCCGGTACTAATAAATTTCAAAAACCCGATGAAGTTCCAGACTACAACTCAGAGGTAATATTGAACAGTTTCTGACATTACCAGTTAATGTATGTCGGTATAGGCTCTCCCTGTGTTGGCCTGCCTGGTTGTGCTAGAGCGATTTCTTTTGTGGATCCAAGGCAAGAGATTACCTCGACTTAACGATGGACTCACCTCACTGGCTTGTGGGATGTTCAACGAAACTGGAAGGTTAGTAAGAGTACACGTCTTGAAACTCTGCAATAATGTTTAATAACACTATATGTAGGGTAATGATCAACGGAGCTGAAACCTTCTTATACATTTACATTTACAATAACTACCGTCTGTATGCCCTGCCATGGGACTCAACAGTAACATGGATCCTGGCACTCGTAGGAGTCGATTTCTGCTACTACTGGGCCCATCGAACAGCTCATGGTACTTGTTTTACGTAGCAACGCGCAGGTTTTGCATCCACTTGAATTTTTTGTTTCTAGAAATTAACTTGTTCTGGTCTCAGCATCAAGTACACCACAGTTCTGAAGAATTCAACCTGACCACTGCTTTTCGGGAGAGCCTTTTTGAAGGATGGTTCGGCAGTGTAAGACGAATATCTTTAACGTACAGCCCAGGGAAAATAAAAGGGCTTGTGATTGGAGAAGAATTATTACAATATTTAATCTTTGGGATTTTATTTTGCAATCAGTAACAAAACAGATTCAACGATACTTTAAGAGTGTAATAGATACAGTTAGTTCAACAATTGGTATTTTTGGTGTTGCCATACGATTGAAAACTTGGGACTGATAAGCAATTAAGAATTTCCCTGCAAAAACACTATTTTATACACTATTATGAATCATCCATGAATTTTTCCAGCTGTATTATTTGCCCATGGCCTTCGTGACACCACCGTCAGCCTTCGTCGTGCATCTGAAACTAAACTTTCTCTACCAGACTTGGATCCACACAGAAGCTGTTGGAAACTTGGGACTCCTTGAACTAGTATTTAACACTCCAAGCCACCACAGAGTACACCATGGTAATGAGAGCAGCGCGTGTAAAGCTTGACCTGAAAAGGTCGTCGTTTTAAACCGAGAAAGTTCTAATTCAAGTTGTTTTTTGCAGGTGCCAATAAGTACTGCATAGACAAAAATTATGGCGGTTTCCTTATCATTTGGGATAGAATCTTCGGGACGTTTGCAGCGGAAAGAAAGCACGAGAAGATAGTTTACGGTCTGATTGATCCGGTTCAATCTTTTAATCCACTCTACCTTCAGGTAAGTATCATCTATAACATAAACAGGACTTGGTAATGCTTTGTTTCAAACTTGAACCGATTGGGTCCATTCAGTAGTTTCCTTATGTTTTGATTGGGAACTAACTGTACGTTGTTCGGGTTTCTTAATATTTGGAACATTGCAATGCAGTTTTTCTACTGGGGAAAAATATGGGAAAAGATTAAAGGCGTCGGAGGTGTGGCAAACAAAGTATCGGCCGTCCTGAAAGGTCCTGGATGGTTCCCAGGTAGTCCTCGTACTGGTTTCGAGCATCTTTTACCCGAGGTAACATGCCATCTAGAGCAGTGATGTTTTATTTCGCACGTTGTGCTACGTTCACACGAGTTGTGTTGAAATGTACAAGCACCAGTTACACTATTGTAAACGTTCCTCATACCTTATGTCTGTACATTGGTGGTTTAGATCAAGGAGCGTGAAAGATACCAGAGGAATATAACATGGACCTTGCAGTTGTTGCAGCTGGTTCATTTTCTATCGTTGTTCTCCATCTTCCACCTTGTGGCTGAGAACCAGGTTTGGACAATTCAATTTTATGAAACAACTCGTACCTTTCAACGTCACCGTTATTTAACTGTTAAGGCATATTTTGGGTCAGTATAACATGTAGTTCTTATTTGTTTAGTTTCAGATGACCTTGTCCAGCTTGTGGTTGTTTGGCTTGTACATCATGGCCTCGCTAACAAGTATGGGCTACTTTTACGACAACAACCAACTGACAACAGAAACCGAGTTGCTTCGATTAGTCTTATTTCTGGTGCTGTGCGTTACCTATCGAGAGGAGTTGCAGTTTGAGAGTTACCCTGTGCTGCTTGCGTGCACCATTGTAACTTTCCATGCTCTTTCTGTTTTGTACTGGCTCTGGGCCATTCAGAAACAGAAAGCCATGACCAAGAGGCAAGAGTAAGGATATCATCACACCCAAGCGAAACGATCGCAGTGGTTAGGTTTTAGTAGCGCTTTTTTCTACATCATTTACGGTTGTAAACTTGCATGTGCAAACAGAGATACACTACATTCGCAACGAATATAGGGTTGGATATATCTGAAGTTGGACGATGCAAGCAGCACAGATGTAATAAACAGAGTCACACATCTGTGCCGTGTTGGCCTCTGTATCTAAAAAAATGTTCACGTCTTCACTTGCAGAATCTTATCGAAGTGTTTTATGTAATATCCTATGCGCAAGGTTAGAATAAGAGATAAGAAATAAGAGATGCATTACAAAGGTCGCAATGGCTTTCTATCCAATACGCATATAATATACGGTTTCAAAATTGAACAACTAGCGAATAATACCAGTATTATAACACTCCTGAAAGGAACCCAGAAGTAAGAATAATAACGAACGTGCATTTGATATTGCCTTACTGTTTAATCATCACGTAAACAGACAACAAGCCAGCGTATACTAGACTAAGCGAGATTCTTTATCATACTATACACTTACGGGACGGGATGTTATGGGTCTCGCTCATTCGAAGGAATTTGGAATAGCTTGGCGTGTTCAGGCGGGTGTACAACATTTCAGACTGAGTCATTCAGGAGAAAAGTGTTTGATGTATGAAGTTCCAATTGTTTAAGAAAAAGAGGTGTAGAATAGGGATAGGAGTAGAGATTCGAGCACCACAAATCTGACGTAATATTCGATTCTGGATTGTTTGCAATCAGGACTTCATAGTTTTTGACACGGAAGCATAAACTTCGCATCCATAGTCCAGTTTAGCCCTAATATACTGAATATAGATTAGTCGGAGAGAATGTTTCGGGCATGCCGACCTTTTCCCAGCTAGGCATTGGATAACTTTAGCTTTACGAATCATCTCTGTACGAAGATATTCTATATGTCGCGTCCATGTAAGTTTGTCGTCCCACCACATACAAAGGAATTTGGAATTGCGAACAAATGTTAGGGCTAGATTCTTGAGCGATAATTTCGGTTTAGTATGCTTTAATTTCTTGGTAAAGAGTAATGCTTTTGTTTTTGTAGCCCCAAATTCGATGCCCCAAATGGCACTCCAGTCCTCAATGGAGTATAGATATTCCTGAGCCACCTCAGTGCATTCTTCCACAGTTGGTTTGCTGAACCACGTGCTAATGTCATCAGCAAAGATACTGATTCACTGCTTGTTTGGCAACGGCGTGGGGATATCTGATGTCATAAAGGTAAATAGTATCGGGCTCAAAACGGAACCTTGAGGAACACCAGCTCGAATCGGTCTAGCCGTCGATTGCACCCCATTAACCCTAACAGAGAACGATCTATAGTGCAAGAAATTTTCAACAAACCTGAGCAGTCGCCCACCTACTCCTGATTTTGCCATTTTGTACAAAAGTCCTTTATGCCAAATTCGATCATAGGCCTTATCAATATAGTAGAGTATCAACATCGTGGCTCCGCTTTCGGAGAATGTGTGCCTTATCTCGTTTTCAAGTTTAAGTAAGATGGCAGTCGAGTTTCTATTCTTACGAAAGCCATTTTGAAATTCTGGGAAAACCCTGTTCGATTCACACCAAAAGTCTAGCCGACGAAGGACCATGCGTTCCATAAGCTTGCTCAGATATGACTACAAACTGATGGGTCTGTATGACCCAGGATCCCAAGGATCTTTTCCCTGTTTATAGACTGGGCAATTGGTAGATGATTTCCATTCCCCAGGTACGTTCCCTGAGGTCCAGATTTCATTGAAAAATTGTAAGCAGCAATTCTGCGGCTCTATGGGGTAGTTGTTGGAGGATAAGCTTATGGATATTGTCCGGTCCAGTGGCTGTTCGGCGAAGTTTCCGGACCGCCTCTTCGAATTCCCGCATTGTGAAGGGATTGTTGAAAGGTTCAGCGGACACAAATCTGGCTTCATCATTTTTTTTTGTCCATGTTCGCTCAATCAACATGCGTAGCTCCACTATTAGTTTGAAATTGCTGCTCATAGAATGAACGAAATGATTGCGGCCCGTGATTGTTGGGAACGAAACATATAATCCTTTATTTCAATAACACAAAATTAATACATAATCTCAAAGGAAAATTCATAAAAATAAACGTACCGGGGTAACGCAATAACTCAACACGACTGAACGGTGCGANACATCAACATCCTTGTGATCCGGAACATAGCCGGCCCTGTTTTATGAACATAAAACACTAAGCTGCAGTCTCCAGGAGGCACAGCTTGCTTACGGGTCTGGTATACGTCCCCTTGGAGGTTTCCACCGCTACGACTCGGACGACACCATCGGGTCCAGGGAAGCACTGGGCTACTCGTCCTATGGGCCAGCATCCGCGAGGTTGGTTGGGGTCGGATACTAGCACCACGTCTCCGGGCTGTAGGTTTCGTCTAGACTGCAGCCATTTCCTCCTCTCGATCAAGTTCGGCCGATACTCTTTTACCCAACGCTTCCAAAAGTGCTCTGCAATGACCTGAGCGTGAATCCAGTCTTTTCGTTTGGATCCTTCGAAAACCGTGTCTGGAGGGAGCGCGGGATTACTGCGTATTAGTAAGAAGTGGTTCGGCGTCAGGGGACAAGGG